>JADRCH010000194.1:632931-655763 GCA_019843965.1 Rhynchomys soricoides | reverse complement strand
TTTTCTTTCTTTCTTTCTTTCTTTCTTTCTTTCTTTCTTTCTTTCTTTCTTTCTTTCTTTCTCTTTCTTTTTTTGAAACAGTGTTTCTCTCCGGTAGCCCTGGCTGTCCTGGAGCTCACTGTGTAGATCATGCTGACCTGGAGCTCAGGGATCTGCCTGTCTCTGCCTCTGGATTACATTAGATTAGATTAGTACTGGGATTGAAGGTGTATGCCAACATGTCTGCTTGCGTTTCTTTTCTTTTCTTTCTTTTCTCTTTTTTTTTTTTTTTTGGTTTTTCGAGACAGGGTTTCTCTGTGCTTGCGTTTCTTTTAAAGATGGTTTAAATGTTGCATCTGTACCCCAACAGATGATCTCAAATTGTATGAGAAAGTGTCCTTGTCCCAGTTCCTTCTCCTTTACACCTCAAATCCCTGCACCTTAAAAACTGCTCTTTACAGGGTGTGGTGGCATATACATTTAAATTCCAGCACTGGGGAGTCAGAGGGAGGCTGACTTCTGAATTTGAGACCAGGGTGGTCTACATAGAGAGTTCTAGGACAACCACAGCTACATAAAAAGACCCTGTCTCCCCTACCCCTAGAAAAAAATGTGTTTTTCCTAGTGTATTTAATATGTGGATGTGTTGTAACAACGAGTATCTTGAGCATTTGTCTTTCTTTTCTTTTAATATTTCATTTCTGTGTTTTAAATGTATGCCAAAGGTGTGTGTGCGTGCGCGCGTGCATGCGCACGTGTGTGCGTGTGCGTGTGTGTGTGTGTGTGTGTGTGTGTGTGTGTGTGCGCGCGCTTACTCGCTCACTCACTCACTCTCTCAAATACTAATGCTCCTGGATACCAGAGGCATCTATTCCCTGGAGTTACAGGCAGTTGGGAGCCACTCAGCATGGATGCTGGGAACTGAGAGTTCATGCTCTTAACCACTGAGCATTTCTGCTCTCCTAGTATCTTGAACATTTATGTGAATAAGTATAGCATGTTCAGTTTTACTAAGCTAGATTAATTTACAAAAGCATTGAGTCTCAGTCATTAATGGATGTGAAATTTAAAACTATATTGGAATGTAGCAGATGTCAATTTAGCATACTTTCCACTAAATATTCAGTACTTCTTCCCAGTTTAAACCAAATGATTCCTTGGTAATTGTTTTAAAGCCAGTTCCCTGTTCATTTAAAGCATACACACAGATTTCTCTACATTGTTGGCGTGCTTTCCGGGAAGTGTTCTAAAGTTAAGCTAATGCATGCTTTTTATACTGAGTTATTCTTCCTACAGGACTCACTGTTAACTCCTGTGAGTGGTAGTTCCCATACCTACAACCTCCCTAGTAATTCTCAATGCCCTTACCCGGATTTTTAAAGTGTACCTGTGTGTTTTCAGATAAGGTGCCAAGGGGTCTGCACACTATATAGTAAATGTCTTTGATACCTGCTATAGAGCTACTATGCAGTTTTTTTCACTGATTTTTTTCCCCCTGAGATTCCACTGACATTGGTGCAAGCAGGTGACATTAGGCCTTAAATAATAAGGGTAGCTTATTTAGAGGCAACCTAGTAACTGACTGTAAAGTGCTAACAGCAACAGCGTAGTATAGAGGTTAAAGAGAATGAGCGCAGCGAGGCAGATGCTTACATCTGAGAAACAGCTCTGCCGTACATTGGGTTTTTCTCATTGGTAGAGTAGACATGATCATACATGGGATTGTTATATTTAAGTCAGGCATGGTAGTACCCCTGAAGCCCTGTAATCCAGAGGTAACAGGAGGATCAAAAGTCAACGTTATTCTTTTTTAAAAAAAATATTATTTATTTATTTTTATTTATATGAGTACACTGTAGCTGTCTTCATTCACACACCAGAAGAGTGTGCATCCGATCCTATTACAGATGGTATGAGATACCTTGCCTTATGCAAGGTAGAGAGTGATTGAGCAGGACTCCTGAAGTCAACTTCAAGTTAAGGCTTCTGCACACAGCATACACATGCTTGTGTACCTGCACTCACATATGCATGCCAAATGCATGCATGAGCATGCGTACACACACTCATGCAAAAAAAAAAGAAAAAAAGAAAGAAAGAAAAGAAAAGGCATTGCAGTGTATCTCCTGGGTATGTTGAAGTCCATATGTTCTTGCATACAGATAGGCTGAATGAGCAGGAATAGAAGTAACTTCACTGGGGGACTGGGAGTGGTACATAATTGGCTTGTAGTAGTCCACATCTGTATTTCTCAGCTGTTAAAGACTTAAAGGCAGGAGGATCAGAGGTTCAAGACCATCCTTGCTACTTAGCAAGCTTGAGGTCAGCCTAACATAAACACTTAGGTGGGATAGTATGTCATACACTTTTTCTAAGAAATGCTATATTTAAAAAGAAATGTATTTTGTTCAAATTGCATTCAGTCAATGGGGGGGGAGGGAGCATGAGAGAATATGATAATAGGAATGGACTCTAGTTAGGCGTAGGCTTTGCTTCCACTTGTTTTGTAAGGCAGGGTCTCTCTGTGTAACCTGAGACGATATGGACTTGTGATAGCCCTGCCTCAGCTTCTCGAGTGCTGGCATTTACAGGCATGTGCCTCCACCACAAGCAGTTAAGCTATTTAATACAATAAGAGTTTACATGTTATTTTTATTTTGTTTTGAGACAGGCTCTCTTGTTGCCTAGACAAGCCTAGAACTCAATAGGATAGAATCCAATATATGTATTTGGATAACCTTAACTTTTGGATCCTCCTACCTCTGGCTCCTGAGTGCTGGGGAATCATATCTGTGAGCCAGCATATCGGGTATATATGGTGCTAAGATTTAAGGTCTTCATTCACAGTAGGCAGACATTATACCAACTGAGCTACATCTTTAACCCAAGGTTGTAGTTTTTAAAAGTTTGAGTTTCTTTTTTTAAAAAAATGAGTGTCTGTGTATAAGAATGTGCAGGCATGTTTATAAGAAGATAGCCTCAGGTGTCATCACAAGAAACATCAAACACCTGCTTTGAGGCAGGGTCCCTCACTGACCGAGAGCTTACTAGTTGGGCTGGACTGGTTGGTTGGCCCTTGAGCCCCAGGGATCTCCCTATTTTGTTTCTCCAACAGAAACAAAACCATGACAGGCTTGTCATCCCTTGCCCAGCATTTCTTCAGCCCTAGGTCTAAATTATTTTAAATGGTGGGTACTATTAAAAGTTAGAGAGACCATAGTTTGGGGGTGGGCTTTTGTTGGTTGTCTTTACCACATTGGACATAATATATGTGCAAAGTTGATGAACTAACAACAGTTCAGTTAGGTTCATGCTTTCTGAGGGCTCTGCCATTCATCCTTAAGTCCTCTGTGACCAATCAGCAGGTTGGCAAAGAGAAGGTGGAGTTATCTGTCCGTCATCACCTGACCCAGATGTGCCATGCATCTCTTCCACTGGCAAAGTCTCAGCTGGGTCTGAGAACAAATGGGGTCCAGTGTCTCTGCTGAAACTCTAGTGAATGTCCCTGTACCATGTCCCACTCTGCTAAGTCCCAAGTCATTGTTTTCCATGGACTGCTTCTCATTTCTCACAGAAACAGTAGCCTTTGCAACTCCTCTCTTTGCTCTACTCTGTTAGGGTGTGTAAATGTTTATGCCTGAGTTTTCTGGGGCTCCCTACCTACCCCTCAGCTGACTTCTTCAGGGAGGATTCTTGAGATTTTTGTTTTGGCTTTGCCTCAGTAATGCTTGCAAGTGTTTAGGGAAGGGAGATTCTTCTGTGCTGTTTGCTTCTTGTGCTAGAGCAGAGTTTGAAATGGAAAGAGCTGTTTTGTAAAGCTATTGCTTTCTTATTGTAACACACTGGCAGGTTTTTATTGAGCTAAAAATACTTCCCCTGGAATATTTACATTAAATTCCAAGTTGACAGCTTCTCAACTGAAAATACTCATAAGAAACTAGTGATATTTACTGCCTCCTGGGGAAAGGAAAGAGGCTTGGAGATGTAAATATTCCAAAACAATAGATACTGTTGAATTTTGAACCATGTTGACAGTATCATATATTAATAGGACTGTTGAATTTTGAACCATGTTGACGGTATCATATATTAAAAATACGTATACGTTGTTGGAATATTCAGAAGCTTAACAGATGGAATTCTATGTAAAATTTTAAAAATGTATCATTTTAGTGGCTTGTTTTTGTGTGTTTCTTTAGCACCAGGGAAGCGTTATTGTAACGAGCCTTCTGAGATTCTTCCCTGTCTCCCCTCTTTATTTTAAACAGTTGAGGGGTAAGAATTGGGAGAATAAAAGATCAGAGTTCCTCCATCCAATAGTGATTAAGTTTGACTTCTAAAAATTCTGCTCCTGATTTTCTCTTTTGAAAGCTGTCACATCAGCAACACACCGAAGACTTGGCTTACCTGTAAACATTATTAATACTAGGGCAGCTGTGGCAGCCAAATGTGAAGCCAGCCTAGGCTACATCACAAGTTCCATATCATAATAACTGATAAAGTTGCTTCCGTCTGTGTCGAAAATTACGAGGTGGCTGGCCTAAATAGTCAGGAAATGTTGAGCGTTTATGAAGTTGCGTTTATCATCTGGCTTTGCTTCGTGTTGGAGGTGGTGCTCTGTCGATGGGCCACTTGTCGTCAGGCAAGGGTGCTTGTACAGACTGAACCTCTGAGCCAGTTACTGCTGGAAGGAGTAGGAGCGCTGGTACTGGATCAGGGTCATCCAAGTTTGGCCCTGGAGCTGGCGGCAAGTCCAGAAACTGATGCTGGGTGGAGGGTGGGAGGGAGGAATTTGAGGGCTTCCATCATTCTGTCCGTTCTCAAATAAATATGTGCAACTGATTTCTCCATTTATAACAACTTTGAGTATTACAATTGTGCTGGATAAAAGGGGAAGGAAGTGGGGGGCTCTTTACTATTCTGTACTCTATATAATAGATTCCACAGCAAAAAAAATAAAATAAAATGAAAAATAATAATTTACTTAGACAACATCCTATGTAGACCAGATGGATTGCCCTCACACTTTCTAGGTAGCCATGGATTACTTAGGACTCCTTCTGATTCTCCTGTCTCTGCCTCCTAAGTACTAGGGTTGCTGGTGTAACAATGCTTACTTGATTTATTTCTCAAAAAAATTTTTGAAAGAGAAAAATGAGACTAGGAGTGTAGCTCAGCCTGGCTTCCATCCAGCACCACATAAAGCTGGGTGTGGCGATGCAGGCCCATGATCTCAGCTCTGGGGCTGTAGAGGCAGGAAGATCAGAAACTTAAGTTGTCCATATTGAGTTTGTAACCATCCTGAGATACAGAGACCCTGTCTTAAATAAATAAATAAATAAATAAATAAAAAGGTAGAACCCAAGAAAAAAGAATTAAAGGACGATCATGACAGTGAGCGTTTTCGCCTTGGAACATGGGTTTTCTGTTGCAGTGATTCCTTCTTTTCTCCTCTGTCAGTGTGTAGAATTAACTCAGGGTTTCTTTAAAAAGCCTAATGTGAGGCTGGAAAAATGGCTCAACTGTTAAAATATTCGCTCCTTTTCCAGAGGACCTGGAATCGGTTTCCAGCACCCACAGGGTGGCTAACATCTGTATATGACTCCAGTTCAAAGGAGTCCAGTGCCCCTTCTGGTCTCTGAGGATACTTCACACATGTGGTCCACTTACATACATGCAGGCAAAACACTTGTACATACAAAATATAAGTAAAATTTTTAAAAGACTCTAAGCCTAATGTGAGTTTTCACTCATTTTTTTTTTTAGCAGATGGCAGATATGAATTTCACAGGTAGTAAGTTTCATCAAGATAAGGTCTCGTGGACTTAACATTTGCTGTGTAGCCAAGGATGCCCTCAATCTCCTGTTCTTCCGGATCCATCTCCCAAGTGTCAGGTTACAGGCTTGTGCCCCCATGTCCTGGAGGTGCTGCTAAACCATTTCATACAGGGCTGTTCTAGTTCTTAAGGTTTGTTGTTCTGAGTTTCATTATGTAGCTCTGGTTGGCCTGGAACTCAGTATTACTTATTTAGAAGGCAATTTAGCAACGTGTCCATTTAGCAAAGAGCAGCGGTAGGTTCCTCCTAGGGCCTAGAACTGCCCAGCTGTGGACTTTTTACCAAGTTTAAAATGTTATCCATGAGTTTATAAATTCCCTCCTGTAGATCAAGCCCACTCAGTTCTACTGTGACGTAAGAATTCTGTGGCTGGCTTTACTAGGTTTCTACTGTTTCTTTTATTTTCTAATTTTTAAAATTACTGATTTTATTTATCTTTAAACATTTATTTATTTACTATTATATGTAAGTACACTGTAGCTGTCTTCAGACGCCCCCGAAGAGGGCATCAGATCTCATTACGGATGGTTGTAAACCACCATGTGGTTGCTGGGATTTGAACTCAGGATCTTCGGAAGAGCAGTCAGTGCTCTTAACTGCTGAGCCATCTCTCCAACCCCACTCATTTTATTTTTTATGTGAATGAATGATATTTTGCCTGTATGTATGTGTGTGTACCACATGCATGCTGGATGTCATTGGAAGCTAAAGAGAGTGTTGGATCCCTAGAACTATAGTTACAGACGGACAGTAATGAATAACCATGTGGGTAGTGAGATTCACACCCAGGTCTCATGGAAAAGCAGCTAGTGCTCTTAACCACTGAGCAATCTCTCTAGCTCTTCTACTGTTTCTTAATCAGAACTAAGAGATTTGTCCAGATGAGCTAGTCATTGTCTCTCCGTTCCCAGTACCGTGAGTGAGGCATGGATTTAAATTTTGATTGG
The DNA here is from genome assembly GCA_019843965.1 of Rhynchomys soricoides. Lineage (NCBI taxonomy): Eukaryota > Metazoa > Chordata > Mammalia > Rodentia > Muridae > Rhynchomys > Rhynchomys soricoides. The sequence continues at coordinate 649,000 of JADRCH010000194.1, read as the reverse complement.
CTGCTACATCCCGTGTCTCATTGACAAGCTACTTCCTTTGGGTGAAGAAAAACGATGCATTTTAAATTTTTCATTTCTTTATTGTGTATGTGTGTGTGTGCACGCACACATGGCGCAGGGTATGTGTGGATTGTGGAGGAGAGCTGGTGATATACTTCCTGAGCTCCCGACTTCAGTTTGCGAGGCAGGAGCCTTGGCCTACTGAGCCATCCCACTGGCCCAGAGGAAATGCTTTTAGCCAATCAAACTCTCACAGTGCTCACTTGAGTGCTTCCCCTCATTCTGGACCTCCTCGTCTCCTCTCAGCTGGAAAAGAAGAGGGCAGCGCCCGTGTGCCTGCCCTGAAATCCTTTCTCTTTATGTGGCCTTTCTTTATTGCTCTCCTTTTTCTTTCTTTCTTTTTTAAGAAATATCATTTTATTTTTTTGAGACAGAGATGCGTGTATGCGAGGCTGCTCTCCAACTTGTTATATTGCTGAAGATGACCTTGAGCTCCTGATCTCCCTGTCCCCACCTCCACCACCATGTCAGTGTATGTAGTGCTAGGTGTTGAACTCAGGGCTTTGTGCAGCTAGACAAACAGCTACCAACTGAGCAGCATCACCAACCCATATTCAAGCTCCTGTTGTGTTTTTGTTAAGCTGAACCGTCCGGGTGCACTGTGTGAAGGTTGTCTTTGTATTATTCGATTGTTAATTCTGTGGCTGGGAGGTGCGTACTGGCTGGATTTTGGTATTGTTATTCTGACGGCTCATTCTCTGCCTCAGTATTTTATAAAGATACCCCTTCCTCACTCGCTGATTGGTTTAAGGAAGAGCTAACAACCAAATGGGCTGAAAGAGGAAGGCAGGACAATGTAAAAATTTCTGGGTATTTTGGTCATTTTAAAGTAGTAATCTGGGGCTGGAGAGAGAGCTCAGTAGTTAAGAACACATACCTGCTCTTACAGAAGATGCAGTGTAATTGCTAGCATCCTTGTGAGACAGCTCACAACTAACTACCTGTAACTCCAGCCCCAGGAGATCCAGTGCTTTCTCCTGGCCTCTGTGGCCACCTGCGCTCCTGTGCACATGCTCATACACTGACATATGCACACGATCTTCAGAAAAATAGTAAAAACAAATATCTAAAATATGTTTAACGTGTTGACCTAATCTCTTACTTTAATCTCTTTAAAGAGCCCGTGGTCCAGGAGTGTAATTTGGGTGCTGAATGAGTGGTAACCCTTACAATGGCTACTAATTTAAGTAACCTGTATATTGCTGACCAAAATGGAGCGAATAGAATTTTCAAAAAATTTTATTTGGAAGCTAGACATAGTGGTCCATACTTACAATCTAAGTACTTGGGAGGTGCAGGCAGGAGCTTCAGATGTTCATGGGTAGCCTTGGCTACATATTGAGTTTGAGACTGCCATGGCATGCATGAGATCCCATCTCAAAACAAAAACAAAAAAAAGAAGGAGGGGTTGCTGGAAGGACAGCAAGTGATCACTTTAACTTAGAGGCCTAGCAGGGCAGATGTAAGAAGAAATCCCTGCAAACGTTTGGAAATGTAACTGTGGGGGGGGGGGGGGAGGATGGTTGGGTTCTCCTGCCAAACAGAGCACTCGGAAGAATAAAAGAATAAAGTGAGTTCAGTTCACCTTGTAAGAGCGTGAAGTGAAGAGACCCCAGGGATCTCTTGGGGACTTGGAAATGGATTATAGGGGAAGAACCTCACATGGGACCTATAAATTGAAATAAATGTGTTCATTTTGGAATGATTCCTTAGTATGTGTCGTTGAGAATTAACTATAGAGTCGTAAGAGGCTGTATTTCACATATGACTTAACTTGCATATTTATGTGTTAAGGCTTAAGGATTTTGTGTGTGTGTGTTTTCCCATAATAGATTAAGCTGACATATTGTTTGTATCTGTGTGTGAAAATAAATTCTATAGCTTGGAAATACCATGGGATATACTTAGTTTACCACTAACCCTTGTCTATAGGCTTCTCTCCTATCTTGAGGGTAGCTCGGTTTTGTAGAGAAATGTAAGATGCAGAGCTTAGAGTAAGCATTGGAGAAACCAGGATTGTCAAGATTGTCAATCACAGGAGCCTGTTTTCTTCAAAGGAAGAAAATGAATGACGTCTGGTCACCAGAATGCCACCATGAGAGTGGTCAAACAACCTGATCGTCATTTGCTATTCTAGTAGGCGCCAGCCTGCACCTGAATTCCCCCAAAGTCCCAAGCATCGTTTAGATCCTAAGCTTTGCCCCTCGGTGAGTGGAAGCCATCCTTCTGAAAGGGGCCCCTTCTTTATGCTCATTACAGACCTCCTGTCCGAGTTCTTGCCAGCACTGTTTGTCTGTCAGTAGATCTCATTATTTACAGCTCACAGGTGCTTTCTCCTTTGCTAGCCAGTTTCTGTGTAGCTATGCCTAAAGCTATGTGATAATTGCCACATGGAAACCTTTCCCCAAAGTTCACTGTGCTTATGTGTAAGAAGAGTAAACCCTGAGGTCAGACTCTGGAAGTTTTGACGCAGTGCCCGTAAAGATGGTACTGACTCAAGGTTGATTTTATCTTGCAGATCATGAGGCTTGTGGAGTCTGGGACAGAGAATGCTGTATCCTCTGAAACAAGTTACAAATATTTTTGAACCACGTATGGGTGCTGGGAATTGAACCTGTGGTCCCTGGAAGGGCAGCCTGTGCTCTTAATCACTGAGCTACCCCTCTAGCCCCAACATTACTAAGTGAGATTTGTTGGTGGTTGGTTTTTTTTATTTAATTTTTTATTTATGTGAGAATTTTACACAGTATATACTTTTAATTTTTATTTAAAAGTTTTCATACATATATTTTGTTGTGTTATTGCCCCCCCTTACCCCCAGAGTCTCCCTATCTCTCCCCAACATCGTACTCTTTCTATCTCTCAACCCTTCCCAAGTCTCCTGGAAAGAAACAGCAACAAAACCAAGAGAAACAACAGAGCAATGAAAATCAAAACAGACAAACCAAGAAAGAAAACCAACAACACAAACAAACAAGAAATAGTGCAGACGCACACACGCCTTCAGTCATAGCACTCAGGGGGCAGAGGCAGCCAGATCTCTGAGTTTGGGGCCAGCCTGGTCTATAGAACAAGTTCCAGGACAGCCAGGGCTATACGAAGAAACCCTATCTGGAAAAACCAATAATAATAATAACAATAATGTAGTTAAGATACCCAGTGGCACTCACTCCATTGGAGAAAACTGATTTTTCCCTATCCCATCAGGTGGCATATAGCTTCTTGGGTTGTCCACTTTCCCTTTTCAGTGCCCGTTTGAACCAGTGCTGGTCTGTGTAATATCTGTCTCCGTGAGCGTACATGTTTATCAGTGCTGCTGTATCTGGAGGGCACTGTGATATCTGTCTCCTTGAGCATACATGTTTATCAGTGCTGCTGTATCTGGAGGGCACTGTTCCTTGGCGCCTCCATCTATTCTAACTCTTGTCATCTTTCTGTCACCTCTTCCACACTTTGAGCCTCACAGGGAGGGACTTGACAAAGACATCTTTAGCTGAGTGCTCCAAAGCCTCTCAGGCTCTTCACATTGTCCAGTTGAAGGTGCCTTTGTTAACTCCCATCTACCATGAGAAGAAGCCTTTTTGACGAGGACTCAGCAATACACTGATCAATAGGTGCAGCCACGTGTTAGGAGATATTTTATTGCTGTGTTCCTTTAGCAGATTAGTAGTAATACACCTTTTCCTAGGCGCATGACCTGAGGCTCCGGTTCTTGGCCACGTTAGCAGTGTCATGTGCAGCTTCCTTCTCATGGATCAGGCCTTAAATCTAACCAGACAGTGGTTGTTTACTCTGGTAGCATTTGTGCCACTAACGCCCTAGTCTATCTTGTAGGCGGGGCTCTGTTGTAGGTCACAGAGTTTGTAGCTGGGTGATGTTCATGATCACTTTCACTTATGGTAGTGTGCTGTGTACTTTCTAACACCACAAATGCTGGTCAATAAGGGTGGAGTTTCTAGTTGGGCACCAGCTTGATTTCTTCATGTTTAATACTGTACGTAAGTTGTGTATTCAGCAATAAGGTCTTACTATCAGATTATAGAGAGTAACCAGAAACCTTGACAAGAGCCTGATCGGAGGGGGGTCCATAGGACCCCTTCAGTCAGTGGCTCAGTAATGTGGAGTGGAGTGTGTAGCCCATTCCTGGGCAGAGGTTTATTACTTAGTGATGTAAGATGTCCATTTGGGGCACTTTCCCCCCATTATATGGTGACTTCATTTAAATTCTTTCATATATGTATATACCTTAGGAACTGTCTGCATTACCAGTTCTTGGGCCTACTTTGCTGTAGTATCCATTTGGGTCCTTCTCTGTCTGCCTCCCTGCTCTAGGCCTTAGAACCTTTGTGTTAACTCTTGGTAGAGGGATGGTGCACTATGAAACAGACCCAGACAACCCAGAAAAGGGACAGAATGCCATATTGCTGTCCTGCCTGCATGTAGCAGCAGATAGTGCTAGCCTAAATTTGCTGTTAGCTCAAAAGGTACATTAAACTTCCTAATTGTTTGGATTATTCTGATCTCTTCTATACAAAGATCAATATGCTGCTCAATATGAAGTAGAAGTAAGCACTATTTCTGTTCTTCATATAGCCTCTTAGTAATGTGAGGTACTTCAGGAGTGGCCACTTCCTTTCATTGGAATGAACAAGGCTTTCTTTCTAATAGTGAACCAACAGCTGCTTCCTTTTCCTCCTTCGTTGTTATTGTGTTTGTTTGTTTGTTTGTTTTTGAAATAGGATTTCCTGAAACCCAGGCCGACCTTGAACTCACCGTGTAGCTTAGGCTAGTCTTGACCCCTAGGTTCTCCTGCCTCAGCCCAGAGTGCTGGGATTACAGGTGTTAAAAATCAGGTGCTCCCCAGCCTGCTTCAGGGACTCAGCACCAGCAGTCATGTTGTCACCAGCCTCCAAATATGACATATGTACTCTTTAAAAAGGTCCCTGCCATCAAGGCCCTCTCTTGGTCTGTCCATCTCACTGTCTCTTGCTCTCTGTCTCTCTGCTTCTGACACTTGTTCTGTCTTTCTTGCTCTCCCACTTTTCTCTGCCTCTGTCTCTTTCTTTCTCTCTTGTCCCTGCTCCAAGCCCTTAGCCTGAATAAAATCTCTTGCATGATCTTGCGTTTGATCTATTGAGTTGGGTATTACTTCTTTGGCATTCCTTGGTCAGCACGTGCCAATGTACTTTGCCACATAAGCCCCAACAACAGGGATGTGCTACCATATCTCTTTTAGGCAGTCTGTTTCTAAATTAATGCACATTTTAAGGTGTCCTTTAATAGCCTGTGGCAAAATAGTTTCTTAAGTAATACTGTTCCTCCTAAATTTAAAGTCTAGCTTTTTCCTTTTTGTGCATTATTTAAAATACTTTTATAAACAGTATTTTGTAAATTTCTGTGAACAGAGGTCCTCTGCAAATACACGGATAATACAATATCCTCTTAGCTTTTTTTCCTTTCCTTCTTGAACTGTTCTTAACATGCAAGTTAAAGAAAGCAGGTAGACATTGACTCTTTTGATGTTTTTTGTGTGTGGAGCTGGGGGTCGAACCCAGGGCCATATGCAAGGGTTTTATTACTGTGTCCCCATTTCAACTGCACTCACTGAGTGCTGCCTTCTCTCAAGTGCTGGGATTATAGGCAAGCACTGCCATAACCAAATGTATACATTGGTGGGGATTGAAACTGGGGCTTTGTGGTTGCTAGTCAAGCAACTACCAACTGGTGTGTGTGTGTGTGTGTGTGTGTGTGTGTGTGTGTGTGTGTGTGTTGTATAGTATTGGCATGCATATACCGTAGTGTGTGCATGGAGGTAATAGGACAGCTTGTAGGAGTTGGTCCTCTCCTTCCACCGTTAGTTCCAAGAATGGTTTAAAAAATTCTTAGAGGAATAGAGCTTTAGTTTTTTTAATTGAATAATTTTTAGGTCAATAATTTTTAATTTCTTTTGTTTTCTTTTCTTTAATCTGAGAGCTGGCAAAATGGCTTAGCTGATAAAGTGGCTTGCCAACCAGGCCTGGCATTCTTAAGTTCAGTTCTCAGGACCTACTTGGTAGAAGGAGAAAACAATGTCCACAAGTTGTCCTGACTTCCACATATGAGCTATGAAATATACATGCTCCACCACCACTCCTTCACACACATACAAAATAAATATAATCAAGATATCTGAAGCAAATATGAAAGATATTAGCATTTGGGTTTACATATTTGGGTGTTCTATTTTTCTAACCTCTTTGCACATTTGAAATATTTCATAACTAAACATTTAAAAACTGAATAATATAGGCCTTGGGTGTGGTGGTGCACACAGGTGGCAGAGGTGGCAGAAGTCTGAGTTTGAGACCACCCTGGTCTACATACCGGGTTCTAGGGTTACACAGAAAGACTCTGCCTCTGGAGCCCAGAGGAAGCAGAGGTGGAAGGAGTGTGCGAGCTAGAGGGGAACTGAGACACCAGGGAAACACGCCTTTCTTAATCAACTGAGCAAAGCTCATAAGAACTCACAGAGGCTGAAGCAGCAGGCATAGTGCCTACACAGAGGATCTGCAGCAGGTCCTCTGTGTACATGTTACAGCCTTCAGTTTTGTGTTCTTATAGAACCTCTGAGTGTACTTTTATGTGTACAAGTGCATCTCTGGTTCTTGTGACTTTTCTTGTAGCTCTTTCTTTTCTGTTGCTGTGCCTTCTCCAACTTCCGGGTGATGGTTTATCTTCTGTTATGCTTTGTTATTTCTTAGAAGCCTGTTCTTTTCTACTGAGAGTCAGAATGGGAGTGGGATCTGAATGGGAGAGGAGATGGGGAGGAACTGGGAGGAGTAGAGGAAGGAGAATCTGTAAGCAGGATGTATTGTATGAGAAAAGAATCTATTTTTAATAAAATGGAGAAGAATTTGGTATTAATAAACAAAAATAAAATTATAATAGTGTTAAAAATATTAATAAGCTTAATATTATAGAAGCTAAAAATCACTGACCTGCAGCTGTAAGCATTTGATTTGATCATGAAGCTACGCATGGTCAGCAATGTCCATGCTATTCTAACATCAGTCAAGCCCAAAAGCATTTGTCTACTGTTTTCCCTAGTCTATTACAATTAGACTGTGTCATTAATAAATTACAAAATGATCTCTTTAATTAATGAATCTTATAAACAAGATTGAGAATACAGTGCATATAGTTGTCTCTCAGTAGAAAGGCAATGCATTCGAGGATTCCTTGCAGATACCAACACCTCGAGTGTGCTTGTGCCTCCTTTTTTTGGATGTAAATATTATATAACTAATTGTTTAACTGTCTTAGCAATAATGACAAGGTCTGTACATAATTAGTATGAAAAAGACTGTCTCAAGAAAAATAAACAAGAAGCAAAGTTGAATAGTATGGGCAGCATGTTAGGGATCCAGAGGGGCCCCTGTAGGATGGATGGTGGGCAGGGTGTCAGCTGGCATGACTTATGTACACTGTGACCTGAATAGGAAGGAGTGACTCATGCAGAAAATGTGGGAGATAGGCTTGGCCCAAAAGGTTCTGACCAGGGGCAAGTGTGGCATTCATTAAAGCAATAGATAAAAATTCATCTTAAGCATGAAAGTGTGAGAGCTGGCTGTACTGATAGAGTTTTACTGGTTAGCTGTAATTCTAGGACTTGGTACTCAGGGGCAGGAGGGTCCCCAAAAGTTTCAGGCCAACCAGGGCTATGCCGTGAGACCCTGTCTCCAAAACAAAAAAGAAAACGTTGGTTTGTAAGACAAGTTATTCGTTGGTGAAAAGTACCATGAAAAAAAATCAGACAGAGCTAGATGTGGTGGACTATGCCTGTGATTCTTGGAAGGTAGAGGCAAGATCAAAAGTTTGAGGCCAGCTTCCACTACATCGTCAGTTTGAAGTCTACTTGGGATACATGAGAGCCCTGTCTTGAAAAAATAGAAAAGAAATTGAAAGCAAAGAGTATGCGTATTTTCAGGCCTTGAACTTGTTCTCCTTTAGAGAGGCAACCCAGTGCAGTATTTAAGAACATGTTTTCTGAAGCCAGATCTAGGTTCAAATCCCAGTTCTGTCATTTAGGAGCTACTACTGTCTGAAAATACTTCTCCAGCACTCTCCACTGCAAACATGTTTTATTAGTTTCCCGCAGTGCTGCAACAGGTGACTGTATACTGGGTAGCTCAGAAAAGAACAAGTATATTACTTTATAATTTCAAATGCCAGAAGTCTGAGATGGGTATCCATGGACTAAACTTAGGGTGTTTGTGGGGTGCATATCCGCTGGAAAGCTTTGGAAAGAAATGCTTTCTTGTCTTTTTTAGTTTCTTGAGCTCAACTACATTCTCTGCCCCCCCCCACAATGTTTTACTATGTGTATGTATATGTCCATGTGTGTGCACATATCACTTAAGTGCGAGTGTCTGCTAAGGCCAGAAGGTATGGGATCCCTTGTAGCATGAGCTATTGGTGGTTGTGAGCTGTCCTGAGTGGGTCCAGGTAACCAAACAGTTCTATGGAAACATAGTCTCTCAGTTAGGGGTTCTATTGCTGTGATAAATCACCAAGACCAAAAATAATATTTGCAGGCTTCTACCTATCAGAGCAGTCAGAACAGGACCTGGAGGCAGGAGCTGATGCAGAGGCCATGCCTTCTACCTATCAGAGAAGTCAGAGCAGGACCTGGAGGCAGGGCTGATGCAAAGGCCATGCCTTCTACTTATCAGAGCAGTCAGAGCAGAACCTGGAAGCAGGAGCTGATGCAGAGGCCATGGAGGAGTGCTGCTTACTGACTTGCTCCTCACGGCTTACTCATTTGTGTAGCACCCAGCACCATTTGCCCAGGTGGGAGGCTTCCATATCAATCATTAGTAAGGAAAATGCCCACAGACTTGACTATAGGCCAATCAGATGGAGACAGTTTCTCAATTACAAGTTTTGTTCCCGGATAACTAACTGGTATCACATTGAAAACAAAGTAGCCAGAACCAGCAGCAACTCCTAACGCTGAGCCATCTCTCCAGTGTGGGTGTGTCCCTTTGATTAACAGACTGCAACATTGTATCTCCCCACTTCCTAAGAGCTTCTCCCCTCCCCATCTACTTTTAAAAACACTGATTTGATTATGCTAGGTTTACTCAGATAATCTAGGATAATCTTCCTGTTTTAAGGTCAATTTTAAATTAGGTTGATTAGCAGCCTTCATTCCATCTGCAACCTCAGGTCCCCTTTGTCATGTAACCTAACCTAGTCTCTGGACCCAGGATTAAGTCATGAATATTTTGGGGGCATTATTTTTTGCCTAGACATCTCTATCTGAATTAAAGTTACATGAGAGTTGAGATCAGGAGAAGGTGATTCCCATGCCGCTGATCCAAGTGGGATCAGTGATTGTGTTTGAAGGAAGAGGAACTACCGCTTTCTAACTCATTAGCATAAAATACGGTAAATTCTGTATTAAGAGTGATTTGAGCCGGGTGGTTGTGACACACATTTTAAATCCCAGCACTCCTGAGGCAGGAGGATGGAGGATGGGGATCTCTGAGTTTGAGGCCAGCCTGGTTTACAGTGTGAGTTCCAGGACAGCCTGCACTACACAGTGAAATCTTGTCTTGAAAAACCAAAATTAAAAAAGAAAGTTTTGGTTACATCTTGGAAGGGAACTGCTTAAAGTATTAGAGAAGATTTATTTCAGTTGTTTCATTGTTGATTTATTTCAAGTGTTGTAGGACAATTAGTATTTCAGATGCCGACAGGACAGTTTGCTTTCAGACCCCAGGACTAGGGACTAAGGTACATATTTTACATACCAAAGCAGACCTGGCCTCCAGGTTCTCCCAGCACCCTTCAGCCCAGACCCTGTCTGAACCCCGAACTTTCCAGCCCAGGAGCATCCCCCAAATGCTCCCCCAAATAATCCAGACATTTTGATGTCTCTCTCTTCTCTTTCTCGCTCTGCCTTTCAAGTGCTCTTTCTCTTGCCCCTCCCACCTTCCCCATGGCGGCTCCCCTGGCCTCAATACTTGGGGCCAGTGAATTTACTCCAGAGCAGCTTCCCAACAAACCTGCCTTCAATGTAATCAAATCTGGTTTGAACTGGCTCATTTCTGACAGGAGACATAACCTATCAAGGACAGGAGAACTAACAAGTCTGCAGCAGAAGGAGATGGGGGAGAGAGCGAGAGCAAGCGAGTGAGAGAGAGAGAGAGCTTTGCAGTGGAGCTTGGGAAATACCAGCATGGCTGAAGTGACTGTCATAGGAGCATCAGAGAAAGAGGCTTTTTAAAAAGCCAGGAAAGCATGCCCTTATGCAGCATCTGAAAGAAAAAGAGGTGACAGGACATGTGCTTTTTTGAGTGACTTGGGCCCTGGGTACTACATAGTAGAAGCTCAGCAGCATCCATCCCAAAGGGTTTTGACTCAGATGCACTTTTAGAGAAACCTGTGAGTTTAATTTTCATTTTCATATCTTTATCACAGAGTTGTGTACCCGTGGATGTTTCTGCTGACATGGAGAATATTGAGGACAAGTTTGCTAATCTGCATATTGTCAGGCGGTCCTTGGAACCAAAAGAGCCCACTTACCTGCTTGGCATAGATACATCAAAGACTGTACAAGCAGAAACAGGAGGCTTGGTTGCTGTTCTGTGTTCAAACGGGTCGATAAGAATATATGATAAAGAGACACTGAATCTGCTACGAGAAGTTAGTGGCTCTCCTGGGCTTCTTAATGGAGTCAGATTTGCGAATTCCTGTGACAACGTCTATTCTGCAAGCACAGACGGCACTGTAAAATGTTGGGATGCTCGGTTAGCCAGTGAAAAGCCCACGCAGTTGTTCAAGGGTTATCCTTCCAATATTTTTATCAGTTTTGATGTCAACTGCAATGATCATGTCATTTGTGCTGGTGCAGAAAAAGTTGATGATGATGCAGTGTTGGTATTTTGGGATGCGAGGTTCACATCTCAGGATGTGTCTACTAGAGACCCACTTGGTGCCTATTCAGAGACACACAGTGATGATATCACTCAAGTGCGTTTCCATCCCATCAATCCCAACATGGTTGTCTCAGGGTCTACTGATGGCCTGGTAAATGTGTTTGATCTCAGTGTTGATAACGAAGAGGATGCATTGGTTGCCACCTGTAACTCCGTTTCGTCAGTGAGCTGTATTGGTTGGTGTGGAAGAGATCATAAGCAAATTTACTGCATGACACACGATGAAGGCTTTTGTTGGTGGGATCTTAATCATTTGGATACAGATGAACCAATTACATGTTTGAACATACAGGATGTAAGGGAAGTAACTGACGTGAAAGAAGGTCGTTTGGACTATCTGATTGGTGGCCTGTATCACGAGAAGATGGACAGCTTGTTTGTGATTGGAGGAACCAACACCGGAAAGATTCACTTACTGAACTGCACCGCAGCAGGACTGACCCACGTGACCAGCCTTCGTGGGGGGCACGCAGCCACTGTCCGTTCTTTCTGTTGGAACGTGTCCGAGGATTCTTTGCTGACGGGAGGAGAAGACGCACAGCTATTGCTTTGGAAACCTGGAGCAATGGAGAAGACCTTCACAAAGAGAGACAGCTTGAAAAGTACATCCTCTGTGCAGCAGCGAGTTCGAGTCCACAGCAGCAGTGATTCTTACAAGAGAAGGAAACAACAGTGATATGCTGGGAATGGGAAAAGCTCGGTTTTAAGTCATTTTTTGCTACCTATAGCAAATCATTTTAAAGCTTATCTGTAAAAGCAGGCAGCGCGCGCGCGCACACACACGCCCAGACAAATATTGAGAATGGTTTAATTCGGTTCAGACATGTTCTGCAATATTTTTAAAGCCTCTAATTGAGTAGAAAAATCATTGATGTGACAGAAAATTAAAAGCTGCATTCTGAAACCCCTCTGTTGAGTTAGTAACTGGTAGGTTTGAAGAAATAGCTCTGAAGAGGCATCTTCAGTAGATAGCTGGGGAGGCACGGGAACGAACGGGTGGCTTGGACCATGGGTTTTAAACTTAGCTTCTTACGTTTGAAAGGACACACTTGTTTACACAGCATCAGACTGTTTAGTCCTTTGAAGAGCTTTCGCCTCCTCACTCCGCCTACAGTATCACCTCAGCATCACCTTGGGTCATTGAAATCGAAGCGTTACAAGGCGTCTGAGCAGAAGTTTATTTTATTTATTTTTTTAGGAATGAAGTGTAATATTTTCCTAAAATGAGAAAAATATATTTGGTAATTACTTGTATCTGTACTTTTTTTTTTTTTAAATTAATCACTATATTTATACTTGGTTAGCCAGCACCCAGGTGCTTTACTGATGAAAAAAAGAAATGACCATACCAGATTCGTTTGAGACTTAAAATAAGATAAGCAAATGAAATACAACAGCAGGACTATGTTGTTTTAAAATAGTCTTTCAAAAGCATTATCTGGTTACATTTTCCTTCCTTTTTCACCCATCATTTTACACTTGAAACCTTGTTTACTGCCTGGGGTGTGTGTGTGTATGTGTGTTCTCTTTCTCCCCTGTGGGTCCAGTCCCTAGGCTTCACAGTAGCCTCTACCTACCAGGCACCATGGGGCAGGGTAGCATTTACTGCTAATTTTGTCATTTTTCTTTTAAAAAAAAAAAATCTTTTGTAAAGTGCCTTAATAAAAGAAGTCAGTACTTTTAAGTTTGGGTACCTTGTCTTATGTGGAAAGGTAAGAATATCTTTTTATAGATACCAGAAAAAAATGGTCATGAGATTTTTTTTTTGAATCTTATATAATTCTTTTAAAAGTTTGTTTTATTATTTTGTGTGTGTGTTTCTGTGTGCATGGCACATGTGTGCAAGTGTTTGCAGAGGCCAGAAGAAGCAAAGTATGACAGTAGCTGAGGTGGGCACACTCACCAGCAAGAATCACAGCAGGCAGGCGGCATTTGCTTTTTCCTTGGTCTTCTTTGTGCTGGGGCCACCTCCCCCTCCAAGGTCCCACTCACTGTGGGGAGGGTCTTCTCTCCTCAGCTAATCCATCCTGGGAATGACCTCACAGCCCTGCCCAGAGGTGTCTTAGCTGATTCTGAATCCCATACAGTGATCACAGCCTCAAACACTTATCATGCCTTACAGTACACAGTAGGGCCAGTACGCAGTAGGGCCTGTTACTGACCATAGCCCCTTTCTGTAGAGTAGCACACAGTGACTTTTTCTCCTGTCTTAAGTACAACTCACTCCCTGTGCAGCAGCCTTAACCAGCTCTTCCCCTCCATTTTAAATGGGTGACTTTGTGGTATGGAAGTCGTATCTCACAATTGTTGGGGAAAAAAATACACTAGATGTTCCATTGCTGGGAAGAAGCACCATGACCAGGGCTACATATAGAAGAAAACATTTATTTGTTTCTTTTTGAAGATTTTTCTTAGATTTATTTATTTATTTATTTATTTATGATGTGTACAGTGTTCTGCCTGCATGTATGCTTGAAGGCCAGAAGAGGGTACCAGATCTCATTGTAGATATTTACGAGCCACCATGTGGCTGCTGGGAATTGAACTCAGGACCTCTGAAAGAGCAGCTATCAGCCATCTCTCTAGTCCCAGAAGAAAACATTTAGTTGGGACTGTGCTTACCGCTTCAGAGGGTGAGTCGATTGACAGGGCCATTCTCAGTCCAACCACTACAACCGTAGAAGCCAGATTAAAGCATAAGTCCTGACAGCCGCCAAAACGGAAACCACTACAACCGTAGAAGCCAGATTAAAGCATAAGTCCTGACAGCCGCCAAAACGGAAACCACTACAACCGTAGAAGCCAGATTAAAGCATAAGTCCTGATAGCCGCCAAAACGGAATTAAGGCTGTGTTAACTTCAAAACAAGATAAACATTGGAAAGGGATCTGCTCTTGTTTATGTGTAGATATCTTTAATTAAAATAGTAGGTAACCCAACCCACTGAATTTTTTTGTATTAAAAATATGACCAATTATATTTATGTCTGGAATGCCAAGATAACATTAGAAAACCAACAGCAATGAAGGACATAAAGAAATCGAAGTGCTCTTAAATGCAGAGACACCTTCCTGCCTCAGCACATTTTTCAGTTTCACACTTACTTGTAAATGCTCAAGGAATAGAATACTGAATGGGTAAAGAATCTGGTACACAATCAAACGGAACGCTGCTGTTTTGTCATAAAAGGAACATCCTGTTCTTTACAACAGCACGGATAGAACTGGAGGGCAGTGTGCTGAGTGAAGCAAGGCTCAGATGTGCATGGCATGGGCTCATGTGGACTCGCAAGACATCCGTCTCAGAGGCTTGAGATGGTACTCCAGAGACGCGGAGTTGTGGTGCTGACTGGTGGGCGTGGGGTTCCAGTTAGACGGGAGGAGCAAGAAGTTTTGGTGTGCCTGCACACACAGTGATTCAAAGGATGGAAGAGGGGCTGGAGGAATGACTTGGAGCTGAAGAACACTGGCTGCCCTTCCAGAGGACCGGGGTTCAATTCCCTGCACTCACATGGCAGCGCACAACTGTCTGTAACTCCAGTTTCAGGATTTCAGATACTCTCTTAGGACCTCCATGGGCACCAGGCAAGCATGTGGTGCACAGGCATACATGTAGGCAAAATACCCATACACATAAAATACATATTTTTTAAAAAAAAACCATAAGAGAGTTGGCACAATGGCTCAGTGGGTAAAGGGATTTGCCAGCAAGCCTGACAACCTGAGTTCTAGTCCTAGGCCTACATGATGGATGGGAAAGCATCTTACATGTACGTGCACACACAGAGAATTTCTTTTTTAAAAGTAGAAAGCCACGAGCTGGGCATGGTGCCACTCGCCTTGAATCCCACCTCTGAGGCAGAGGTAGGTGGATCTTCAGGCCAACCTGGTCTAAAGAGCTAATTCCAAGACAGCCAAGACTACACAGGGAAACCCTGTCTTGGAAACCCAAATAAAGTAAAATTTAAAAAGTATGCCAGTTGGCAGCATACACCTTTCATTCTAGCACTTAGGAGATAGAAATAGGCAGTTTAAGGCCAGCCTGGTCTACACAGAGAAACCCTATCCTGAAAAAAGCAAAACAAAAACCCATTGTGTGATGTATACAGATGTCAAAATATCACATTGTCCTATTGATTTTATGTTAATTGTTCTTTCCATAATTTTATGTTTTTATGAATTACCTTTAAAATTAATGTGAAAAAGTAACACCAGGAGACAAATAAGCAAAGACTATGAAAGGGCAAATTCTAGAAGATGCAAAAAGATAACTAAACAACAGGTGATTAAAGGGAAGCGCTGGGCGTGGTGGCTCACCTCTAATCCCAGCACTCAGGAGGCAGAGGCAGGCCAGACTCTGTGAAACCAGGTCATGGAGGACTGCGTCGTAATGAGACCCTGTCCCAAAAAACACAGAAGGGCTGGGAATATAATTCAGTGGTACTGTGGCAGAGGACCTGAGTTCAGTTCCCCACACCCACATCAGGTGGTTTGCAACTGCCTGTGACTCCAGCTCCAGGGGATCTGATGCCCTCTTCTAGTCTCTGAGGGCATCTGGTTTCATTACCATATATATGTGGTGTATACTCCGGACACATACATAAAAATAAGAATTTTTAAGAGTGAAAACATGAAGTGGGTCTTTTTTTGTTTTGTTTATTTGTTGTTGTTTGAGACAGGGTATCACTCTGTAGCTTTAGCTGTTCTGGAACTCATAGAGACATTTCTGCCTCTGTCTCTCAATTGCTGGAATTAAAGGTGCTCACCACCACACCTGGCTTAGTTTATACCACTTGGAAGTGCACAAGTTGGAAAGTTGACATCAACTGTTGGAGGTGTCTGGGAAGGCTCATGGGCTGCTGGTGGCTGTGACTGATTCAGTTGTTCTAGAACAAAAATGTCCCCTGACCTCACAACTACACTGCCTGGTGAGGTACCTGATGGCCATGTCTGCTTTTCCTCTTTATGTATTAGGGAGAGAGAGAGAGAGAGAGAGAGAGAGAGAGAGAGAGAGAGAGAGAGAGAGAG
>JADRCH010000194.1:491780-632921 GCA_019843965.1 Rhynchomys soricoides | reverse complement strand
GAGAGAGAGAGAGAGAGAGAGAGAGAGAGAGAGAGAGAGAGAGAGAGTCTGTATGTGTGTGTCTGTGTGATGTGTGTGTGTGAATGCGCATTGTGCGCGAGCGTGTGTGTGTGTGTGTGTGTGTGTGTGTGTGTAGGTCTTTGGGCAGCCAGTGAGCCAGTTTTCTCTCTCTATCATGTAGGTACTGGGGATTGAATTCTGGTCATCAGATTTAGTGATAATTGCCTTTACCCACTGAGGCATCTTGAGGGACCCACTCACTGACTCCCTCCCTCCGTTCGTCCCTCCCTCCCTTCCTTTTTTCCACAGACAGGATCTCAGTATGTAGCCCTGGCAAGCTTAGAATTCACTATGTAAATGAGGCTCCTCAAACTTGCCTCTCCCTCCTGATTGTGGTGATTACAGTTTATTTCTTTCTCACTTTCTTTTATCTTGTCTGGAGCTGTGGAGTTTACTGAATCTGTAAATTAGTGCAGAGGATGTGAGAGGGAGCTTTGCCAGTGAACTAGTAATTGAAAACTAAGGAGACAGAACACAGTGTTGACGGCAATGGTGAATTCTGTGGAAGGTTTGCCAAATGGACAGAAGAAAATTAGCTCAAATTCTCTGTCTACTTTTAAAAAGTATTATTATTATTTTATGTAGATGGGAGTTTTGCCTGCATGTGGCCTGTGTGCCTTGTGCATGGCTGGGGCCTGAGAGGGCTGGGCTAGAAGAGGAAGTCAGATTCCCTAGAGATTGAGTCACAGATGGTCTGTAGCCATCATGTGGGGGCTGGGAATTGAACCTGGGTCCTCAGGAAGAACAGTCTGTGCTGAGCCATCTCTCCAGCCCCTCCTGGTAGCTTTTCTTAGGAGTTGCACTTTATATTTTCTGTTTGTCTGAACTAAAACTTAAGAAATGAAGCCCCTTACTGTGTAGGCTTCTAAGTATCTGTCCTGCAGTGCTGGTGGGCTCTTCCAGAGTTATTCCAGCAATCAAGTGTCATGTTGTTTGCAAATGAGCAAACTAGGACCTGGAAAGGTCAAATTGGCTTTTATTTTAGGGGACAGGGTCTCTGGTAGCCCAGGCTAGCCCAGAGCCCAATATTTTAGTTCCAGTATTTGGAACTCTTGATCCTCCAGTCTCCACTTCTGGTGTTGGGATCACAAGCACTCACCACCATGCCCAGTTTTGAGGGTTACTGGGAATTGAACCCAGGGCATTGAGCTTGCTAGGTAAATACCAAATCAACTGAGCTATATCCTAGGCCCCAAAAGGTTTTATATATGTGTATGTGTGTATTTCTATGCATGTAAGTGTGCATAGGAGCTTAAGGTGCATAGTGGGTGTCATGAGACAGGGTCTCTCACTGAACCTACTTTACCATCAAGCTCCAAAGATGTACCTCTGTCCACCTCTCTGGTGCTGGGATTACAGATATATGGTCTTGTCTTAGTTAGGGTTTCATTGCTGTGAAGAGACACCATGACCACAGCAACTCTCATGAAGGAAAAGAGTTCATTGGGGCTGACTTACAGTTTCAGAGATTCAGTCCATTATCATCATGCTGGGTAGCATAGCATAGTGCTGGCAGCAAGGAGGATGTGTTCTATAGGCAGCCAGGAGGAGACTTGATTCAAAGTTCAACCCGCAGTGACATACTTCCTCCAACAAAGCCACACCTCCTCCAACAAGGCCACACCTCCTCCAACAAGGCCACACCTCCTCCAACAAGGCCACACCTCCTAATAGTGTCACTCTCTATGGACAAGCATTCAAACACATGAATCTATGGGGCCAAACCTATTCAGACCACCACAGCTCTCTATCCAGCTCTTAACCACTGAGCCATCTCTCCTCTTGATGAAGTCCAACGTATCCAGTGTGCCTTATATAGGCGACGGAGATTCTGCTACTGAGCTGCCTCCCCAGCCTTCTTTTGTCCTTTTGTATTTTGTAATTTTGGTGAGGATTATCTGATGATGGAGCTTTGATATATTGCAAAACGACTCTGTCATCTTCTATACCCCCAGATCACCAAGAATAAATACTTTTTACAATCCTTAAAATAAAATAATGTGCTGTCTCAAAACCTGTAACATCTTATTGCCATCTGTCCAATCACTTGCCAGCTAACCGCAGCTTACTATGAGAATAAATTACATAGCTAGACAAGATTTTGAATGTTCTCACAAAGAATGATAAATGTTTGAGGTGATGAATATGCTAATTACTCTGATTTGATCATTAAACAGTGTACACGCATATGGAAATATCACACTGTCGCACATACATATGTATAGCTACATGCCAATTTAAAAAGTTAGAGAAGTGGCCAGAAAGATGGCTCAGTGGGTAAAAAACTCCTTGTTATCCAGCATGGTGACCTGAGTTGGATCCCTGGAATCCATGAAATAGAGAAGCAACTTCCCTAAGTTGTCCTCTGATCTCTACATGCATGTGCCTACACACATGCACACATAAGTGAGTAAGTAAATAAATAAATAAATAAATAAATAAATAAATAAAGGTAATAAAGTTAGAGAGAGTAGGGTACCCTCAACATTGAGTGAGGAATACACTTGCTGATCTCTAGTTTTTCTTTCTAGCTCTGTCCCATTCTTCTTGTATGACACTTTGTAAATAAAGCTAAGCAAACCACTTAAAATTTCCTGAGTACATCATGAAAACAATGTGGCTACTCTTTGCCTTGGTTTTATTATCTAAAGAAAAAAAAAGTGCTGGGTATAGTGCTGATGCACATCTTTAATCCCAGCACTTAGGAGTCAGAGGCAGGTGGATATCTATGAGTTTATGGCCAGCCTGGTTTACATAGTGAGTTCCAGGGCTACATAGTAAAGGTACCCGAGTACCTCAGGTTTTCCCCTCTGGACACAGGATTAGGCACAGACCACACCCAAACTACAAATTTCCAAACATAAAGAAATCCTTTATTAAGCCAGGCAAAGAGACATGGTGGCTGAATCTGAATCGGACAGAAACAGCAGCAAATAGTTTTGCGGGCGTTACTTTTAATAGGGAAAAAAGGGAGGTCTATGTTAGAAGGAGCTAGAATGTGCTGGTTAGTTCTGGTTGGGTATATTAATTAGGGTAGCCAAATGGGGATTTTTGACTGGTGGATCTTGATGTTTTGATAGTTGGACCTCGATGATCAGTCTCAGGAATGAGGCAGGCTTAAGAAAGTGGCCAAGTAAGGGAATAGGCCTTGGTAGCTAGCTTTAGGAATTAATCTAATGGTTTAACAAGGAAGAAGGAAGGGGAGGGGGAGGGCCTGCTGGCACCACGCTTGCCATGCCCTGTCCTGTTAGTGCCCTTTATGTAGAGAGACCCTGCCCCCCTCCCCCCAAAAAAAAGACGGTTGGCTGGAGAGATGGCTAAAGGACCCAAATTCCGTTTCTAGCATCCATATCAAGCAGATCCTAAATGATCTAGCTCCAGCTCCAGCTCCAGCTCCAGGAGTTCTGATGCCCTCTTCTGGATTCTGAGGACACCTATACCTTTATGCACACCACACCACACACACACACACACACACACACACACACGACAGGGTTTCTCTGTGTAGCCCTGGCTGTCTGTCCTGGAACTCATTCTGTAGATCAGTCTGCCTCAAACTCACAGAGATCTGCCTCTGTCTCCTGAGTGCTGGGATTAAAGGTGTATACCACCCCACTGCCTGTATGTATGTATGTATGTATGTGTATATGTCATCTTTTAATTTAATATACAATTAATATATTTAATATATAAATATTTTTAAAAACATAGCACTTGGGAGGTGGAGACAGGAGGATCAAGAGTTCAAGGCTGAGTTTGAGATAGCCTGGGCCACATGAGATCCTGTCTGTAAAATCCAAAAGAAAATCGTATGTGGCGTAAACAGTAATGGATTCCTACTGTCTATTCTTCCACTCTGCAAGTAAGGAACTCTCAGCTCTTCCCTGGATACATCATGGCCAGAACCAACAGTTTCTTAGAGTACACCTAACTGGTCATAGGACTGTGGTGAGATGGGTGTGGAACTTTCTAAGAACTTACCAAAAGTTGAGTGTCTTTGGC
The DNA here is from genome assembly GCA_019843965.1 of Rhynchomys soricoides. Taxonomy (NCBI): domain Eukaryota; kingdom Metazoa; phylum Chordata; class Mammalia; order Rodentia; family Muridae; genus Rhynchomys; species Rhynchomys soricoides. The sequence goes on along the minus strand of JADRCH010000194.1, from coordinate 628,859 downwards.
CCTATCATGTGTTATCTGGAGTGTGGAGAGATCCAGGACCAATAGGATGAATGGATAGATGGCTGGATAGACGGAACATAGATGTGCGGGTCACAAGTGGATGGAAATGGACTCATTACTGCAGAGGCTGAGAAGCCATCAACAATATGCTCCGTAGAAGGAAGGGAACATGAGAGACAGTAGCATGGTTTGCTTCAAGTATGGAATCCTGAGGACCACGCGTGCATGCGTGTGTGTGTGTGTGTGTGTGTGTGTGTGTGTGTGTGTGTGGTGGTTTAAGTATAAGGGGACAGAAGCCAGGGAACCAGAGTTCTGATGCCAAGAGACAGGGAAAATGGTATATCAGTTCTGAGATGGGGGGGAGAGAGAGAGAGAGAGAGAGAGAGAGAGAGAATATTTTCTCCTTTTCTGCCATTTTGTTCTGTCCAGCCCCTCCGTGGCTGTTCATTTGGATAAGGGCAGATTTTCGTACCTATTTTCTGCTTGTTCAGCTGTTAGTCTTTGCTGGAAATACCCTTGCAAATCTATTAAGAAATACTGTTTTTCCTAGGTGTCTGTCTAACCCTCAATCCCGTCAAACAGACACCTAAATGAACCAGCATGCTTGGCGAACTCCTTTTTATGCTTCAAGACCCAGATGGACTGTGATGCAGTTTCTGATCCCTACCTAGCAGTTTATAATTCCTCTTTTGTTCTATCCTGGTTGGCTCCTAATCTTGTACATGCTTTTATTACAGATCATACATTTCTGTCTGTACCGTTGCCTCACTGCCAAATGATTGTCTTACATTTAACAACAGCAGTTTCAACAAAGCATGGGGTGATGTCACCGGAGAGGCTGCAGCAGGAGCAGAGCCTTGCACGTCTGAGTTCCAGAGCCGCCTGGGCTACCTGGTGAGACCTTGTCGCAAACAAACAAAATCCATCCCCTTCCTCAACCCAGCAAACAGCGTGGGGTTCTCTCTCAACGACCCTAGAAATACTGTGGCTTGTAGATTCTGAGGGACCTTAGAGCTATTACGATGTTCCATATGCCGACCCTGCAAACGGTTCGTTCTTACGTGAGGATGCCGGCACACCTTAGGCCACATTTATCTCTGCTCCACTCCAGTCTGCTCAGTTGATCCGTTGAGATAAACTTTGCTGTGGTTCCCAGCCCAGTATTGGTGTGTGTCCCTAGAGGCTCATTTGTGGAAGTTTGCTCCTCAACATGGTGGAGTAGAGAATCGGTTGCTGTGGTTAGGGCTGGAATGTTCTCCCAGAAACCCATGCACTTAAAGGCTTGGCCCTTAGCTTAATGCTAGTCGAAGGTGGTGGGGTTTACAAGGTGAGGTTTTGTGGGCATTGCAGCAGCGCTGGAAAGAGACTGTGGGATCTTTCTCTCTCTCTCTCTCTCTCTCTCTCTCTCTCTCTCTCTCTCTATTTGTTTTTGAGACAGGGACTCTGCATGTAGCCTTTGGCTATCCTGAAACTCACTCTATAGACCAGGTTGACCTTAAGCTCACAAAGATTCACATGCCTCTGCCTCTCAAGAGTGCTTCTAACTCTCTTTTCTTCTAAACCACCATTAAGTGATTAGCTTGTTCTACCACCATATAGTCCCCAAACAGGAGGGCCACCTTGACCATGGACTGAAACCTCTAAAATCATGAGGCAGACTAGCCATTTTCTCTATATTATTGAGTTGTTTTAGGCATTTGTAACAACCACAGAAAGCTAACATTGTGATGAAAACTTTAGGAAGTGGACCGTAGTTGGGCACAATCTCACTTGGGAGGCTAAGTCAGGGAGTTGCAAGTTCAAGGCTAGCCTGGACTACTAGTGAATTCCTAGGTAGTTGGGCCACAGGGTGAGAGCCTGCCTCAAAAGCAAAGAAAACAAAGGAATGGAACTTGGCAGAAGGTAATTGAATAACAGGGCAATTCTTTAAGGGCGCTAATGCATTCCCTTCGTCCTTGACAGTGGGTTTGTTTAAAAAGCATGAGCCTGGAAAGATGGCTCAGAGGTTAAGAGCACTGCTGCTCTTCCAGAGGACCTGAGTTCAATTCCCAACACCCACAGCACAACTTGCAACAGTCTGTAATTCCAGTTCCGTGGGATGCAACAATCTCACCAGGCCACATAAGCTGGCAAAACACCAATGCAAATAAAATGAATTTTTTTTTTTTATAAAAAAGAAGAAGAAGCCCAAGCCTCGTCCTCTGTAGCTTCCAAAGATCTCCTCAACTCCTGCTCCTGCCGTTGTGGTCCTGTCTACTATAAGATCCGAACTAGAGGCCACACTAAAGGTCCTACTCAGTGTTGCCTTTCAGTCTCCTCAAAAGGATAACCCAGGCTCAGTCATTTTGTTATAGCATTGGAAAATGAACTAGTGCAAATACATATTGGGTAGGCGGTGTAGGGGAAGGTTTGGTGTCAGTCCTCAGCTCCTTCAGTGTGCTGGGTGAGACTAGTCCTTGGGTGAGAGTGAGAAGCACAAAGAAGCAGACGGGACGAGGAACCGTTTCATTCTGTTTCGGGCATAGAGTATGAGAATATGACCCTTGGACTGCATTTTAAGAGAAAAACTAGTATACTCGACAGAAAAGGAAGGAAAAGGGTAACAGAAATAGGCAGAAAAGACAACATATGCAAAATGCAGAGGTGTAAAGTATGTGGTTAAAATCTCCTGATCCTTGGACTCGGGTCTTCCCATGTTTCTCTGCAGACACATTCACAAAGCATGTCTTAGGGCGAGTGAGTTACCTCTGTGGATGGCTCATCTCATCTCTAACATCTTCATTTTTACTGTTTGTGTTTGGAGGACAGCGCCTCTCTAAGCTGCTTCCTCAGTTCCTTACTGTTGGGTAGTTGCTGAAACTGTTCTTATGATTATTTCTGGAAAATTGCTCTTTAAAAAAAATTTATGTGCGTACATGCACATGTGAGCATGCGCCACAGTGCACAATGGGGGGCCAGAGCACAACTTGTGGGAGTTGGTTCTCTCCTGCCACCTGAGTCCTAGGGATCAAACTCAGGTCCCCAGAGGCTTGATGACAAAGGAGTTGCTGCCTCCTTCCCTCCACAGGGCTCTGTGGTGCCTGTTCCCAAGTCCCTGTTGACTCATTCTGCAGTGTTGTCCGTTCTGGACTTCCCTTTCCCCTTGTCTTAGTCCCCAGTCTAGGACCAATGCTGTATGAATCCAGCTTGAGCCTGGGTCTTCCTTATTGATTAAATTAGACTGTAAGTACAAAGCTGCATTCTGTACCTACATTTCTCTAGAAGAGACACCTCATAGGGACAGTAGCTTGGTCCAGGAACTGAATGAAATCCTTACAGATTTAACTTAAGATTCTCCCTGAGACCTGTGTTGGGGTTCTCTAGAGGGACAGAGCCAATCAATATATACCAAGGGATTTCTTAAGTTGGCTTTAAAAGACAGCAGAATCACTCCTGGTCCTTGGGCTGAGCGCCTCAGCAATAGTCCCACGATCTCTCTCTCTCTCTCTCTCTCTCTGCAGGGTGTGGGGAGGGGACAGGGGTGGTGGTGGCAGCAGCAAGTAGTTGCTCAGTCCACAAGGCTAGTGTCCCAGCAGTCCCAGTTTGGCACTTGGTTCTGGTAACAGTAAAGAAATTGGCAGCAATGGTGGTGGTGGAGAGGTGGCAGGCAGTGACTGGGTAAATCACTTCACATAGCAGAGGTGACCCCAGCAAGAGGAGAGAGAAAAGAGAGAGAGAGAGAGAGAGAGAGAGAGAGAGAGAGAGACTCACTGAACCTTGAGCTCTGCCTCGATGCTGCTTCTGGTGGTGATAGTGGTGGTGGTGGTGTGTGTGTGTGTGTGTGTGTGTCAGAGAGAGAGAGAGAGAGAGAGAGAGAGAGAGAGAGAGACTCACTGAACCTTGATCTCGTGGATTCTACTAGACTAGCTGGCTAGACTCCAGGGTCGTCCTGTCTCTGTCCTCCAAGTGCTGGGATTATTGCACGAATCATCACGCCTGCCTTTTTATGTGGGTGCTGAGGATCTGAACTCCAATCCCCATGCTTGCTCATCAAACGCTTTACTGAGTCATCTCCCCTGCCCAGTAACTCTTTTTAAAGGTGCACTAAGTTATTATTATATTTTTAATAAGCCGGAAAGGCTGTTTCAGACCCAGGTGCCATCTGTAAGCTCTCGGCTGGTGCTGTCCTCTCTGTTTTTATTGGTCTTCAGTCACGCGTCCTGTGACGAATGTGACATGCTCTACATATTGTTATTTCCATCTGATTTTTCCTTCTGGTGTGTGGAGCCATTGGCCATGACCATCGTCAGCGTTAGCCGAAGCTAAAGAATTAAGGGTGCAGCTTGCCGTTGGAGTGTTTGTGTTCTCCCTGGCAGTTTGTTTGCTTGGTCTTGACTGAGAAACTGAGATTACAGTACTGGACATGCCATATCAGTGCAGTCTGCTAAAATTAGGTTCTCCTGCTAGGGCGGGCTGCCTGATGAAGCTCTTTCGTGTCCCTCTACTGCTGCCTGTGTCACAGAGCCACCAACCGTTGATTCTGAGTTCTAGGCTAGGTCCCTTGCTGTCATTGTGACTCAGAGCAAGGTCAGGGTTAAGCCTTGCAAACGTTGTGAGACAGATCAATCCTATTCAGCTTTCCATTTGGGCAAATGGGAAGCCTAGAGAAGTTCTCTGACTCCATTATCGGAAGAAGCAACCTAGGGATGGGAAGCAGATGGCTCCTATTGTCACCAGCACTCTTCCTCATGCTCAGATGCAGGAGGCAGTAGCTTGAAGTGATTAACTTGCTCTGCTTTGTTTTAGATCCCAGGGATCAAAACCAGGGCCTTGAACATGTAGAAGCTTTCCATGACTAAGCTAAATTCCTAACTCTATGTGAGATGCTCAAGGGTATGGACTTGGGAACTGCAGATGCAGCTCCATGGTAAATGGCTGGCCGAGCGTGGGCAAGGTCCTAGGTTAGACCCCCAAGGACAGACCATGATGAAAGAAGACTGTGCGGGAATCTTAGTTAGGTTTCTATGGCTGTGATAAAACATTGTGACCAAAAGCAACCTGGGGCTGGACATAGTGGTTTACTTCTTTAATCCCAATCCTCAGGAGGCAAAGGCAAGAAGATCTCCATGAGTTCAAGGCCAGTGTGGTCTACATAGCAAGCTCCAAGACAACCAGGAATACATAGGAATACCTGTCTCAAGAAAAAACAAACACAAACAAACAAAAAACCAGTAACAAAAGGCAACTTGGGGTGGAAACGGCTTTCATATCCTGAATCGGAGTCCATTGAGGGAAGCCAAGCTGGGAACTCGAGGCAGGAACCTGGAGGCAGGAACTGAAGCAGAGGCCACGGGAGAATACTGTTTACTGACTTGCTTTCCATGACTTCTGTGATGGTTTGTATATGCTTGGCCCTGGGAGTGGCACTATTGGAAGGTGTAGCCATGTCAGAGTAGGTGTGGCCTTGTTGGAGTAGGTGTGTCACTGTGGGTGTGGACTTTAAGACCCTTCTCCTGGCTGCCTGGAAGTCAGTATTCCACTAGCAGCCTTCAGATGAAGATGTAGAACTCTCAGCTCCTCCTGCACCATGCCTGCTTGGATGCTGCTATGTTCCCATCTTGATGGTAATGGACTGAACCTCTGAACCTGTAAGCCAGCCCCAATTAAATTTTGTCCTTTATAAGAGTTGTCTTGGTCATGGTGTCTGTTCACAGCAGTACAACCCTAACTAAGACAATCACTAAGGTCCAGTTTGACAGCAAGTGACAGCCAGATAAAATCACTCACACATAGGACTGTTGGACAGAACCACACCACCTGCATCTACCTGGTGCAGGGAAAGTCGGGGAACTTTCTAGTTGATTATCTTGCATGACTCCACCTCTGTAACTCTCAAGCCACTTACACTATGTCTGTTTCATAGGTTCACTAACTGGGCAGGCTTATTAGCTTCTCTGTTTAAATTTATGTGTATGGGTGTTTCATCTGCATCCACCACATGCATGCCTTGGTGCCCACAGAGGCCAGAAGAGGGCGTCAGATCCTGTGGAACTAAAGTTATGGGTGCTTGTGAGCCACCATGTAGTTCCTGGGAACTTAATGAGAAAATATTTCTCATAAATCACTAAGCAAACTAACTTTGTAAGAGTGTGTGCCTCTCTGTGTGTGTATGGTCTGAGTTTGGAGGAGCCTGAGGAAGCCAGAAGAGCCACTGGGTCCTGGAGAGCCGGAGTTATGGACAGTTGTGAGCTGCCCACTGTGGGTTTAAGAGTAAACTCAGGTCCTCTAGAAGAGCAGCAAGCACTCTTAACTGCTGACTTATCTCTCCAGCCCTTTGATTTTCTTTGATTAGCTTCTTCATTAGAATAAAAGTGTATTTACACCAAGGGCTGGAAAGATGGCTCAGGGGTTGATAGCATTGCTGTTCTTTCAGAGGTCCTGAGGTTGATTCCCAGCACCCACATGGTGGCTCACAACCATCTGTAATGGGATCCAATGCCCTCTTCTGGTGTGTCTGAAGACAGCTACAGTGTACTCATATACATAAATCTTTTTTTAAAAAAAGAATAGAAGTGCATTTATAACACAGGGCACTGTGGGGTTGAGGTCACCCTGAGCTATATAGTAAGAATCTCTCTAAAACAAGTGAACAAACATTTACACTGTGAGATCCAGACAACCATGAGGTCTTTCATATATTGCTTTGTAGAAACTCCACAAAAATTAGAATGAAGAGACTTGCTTTTGGGTTTCAATTTGATGCTCAGTTGGCAGAGTACAATTTAATTCTTAAAATATGTGAGAGTCTAGGCTGTAGAAACAATTCAGTCAGTAAAGTGCTTGGCACACAAGCATGAAGTCCTGAGTTTGAATTCTTAGTGCCTCTATAAAAAGCTAGTCATGGCATGTGTCTGGGATCACAAATCCAGGGGCTGGGAAAGATAGACAGATTCCTGGAGAGCACGTGGCCAGCGAATTTAGCTAAACTGTAAGCTTCTGCTTCAGTAAGAGACTCCACCTCAAAAACTGGAGTGCAAACTGAGCAGTGGTGGCACATGCCTTTAATCCCAGCACTCGGAGGCAGAAGCAGGCGGATTTCTGAGTTCGAGGCCAGCCTGGTCTACAGAGTAAGTTCCAGGACAGCCAAGGCTATACAGAGAAACCCTGTCTGGAAAAACCAAAAATAAACAAACAAACAAACAAACAAACTGGAGTGCAGAGCAGAGCAACTGAGAAAGACATCCAACATCAACTTCTGGCCTCTGTGTATGCTGTGTATGCATTGGTTTTACACATGGATGTATAGACATCACATACATTATAGTATAATTTCTACTAAGTAAGCTGTTCCAGGGCCTACACTCTTTATAAATCCAGGTGAGTTTTAAAAAAATTCAGTCTAAATTGAATTTTTAAAGACTTATTTTATGTGTTTGGGTGTTTCACCTGCATATATATTTGTATACCGTGTCCTTGGTACCTGAAGAGGCCAAGAAGAGAGTATTGGATCCCTTGGAACTGGAGTTACAGATAACCATGAGCTGCCCTGTGGGTGCTAGGAGATGAACCAGTGCTTTTAACTGCTGAGTCATTTTTCCAGACCCTAAATTTAAGTTTTAATGATGATCTATGATTTAAATGATTCCTATTTCCTCCACTTTATGTCTTAAGATTCTTCATCAAGTCCAAAGCTACAGGGGCAATAGGAGAACTTTCTCTTCCCTAAGAGACTGTAAACACCCTGGGTGGGCAGAATCCTGGCTCTCTCCATATCGCCATCCATCCAGAGGGCTCCAGCCAGCCTGTGTACAGCAACCTGGTCAGCAAGGGCTCTTCCAGTTGGTATGATGCTGGCTTTGCGTGCAGTGACCTCTCTTAGGGTCCACACTGCCTCTGACTAGAGCTGGAGAGGAAGGGAATGCTGTCCAGCCCTTTTATCAGATTCTCTTGGCTTTCTCATTCAGATTCTCTGTTAGCTTTAACGTCCCTCCTGATTGGTATGATGACATCACAGTACCAGAGCTTTAGTTTGAGTGTGTCTTAGGCACGGTGTCGTCATTTTGGCAACACACATGCCATTGAATGTCTCTTCGCCATCTGTGCTACTTCCTGCTTGCTGGAGCAAGAAGAGTTACAACCATCCAAACTACACTCAGCAACGTGGTCTTGTAGTCATGTGCTCAGCTATTATTGAATGCCTATTATATGCTGGCCACCGTCTTGTTCATTGGAGCATGGGTTCTTCTATCCCATGGCTTGTGTTCCCATGACCCTGATATCAGGAGAAGGGGTTGTTACATGTGAAGAACAGCTTGTTAACCGAGACTGGGAGGAAATGGAAGCGTCTGCAGCTGCCAACAATGTAATTGATGCATCTTAAGTAAGACGTTTAAACATATTTTAATGGTTATATATGAGCATGACTGCTATTTTCAATTTAATTAGAGGGAAGGCAATATGCAGCCTGTTAACATATTGCAGGAGAGTCCGTGGTGATGGGGCTATTTGTTTAAAAGTGAACATAATTTCTCAAAAAAAAAAAAAAAAGCTAAAAATAGAATCACCATATGATTTAACAATCCCATTTCTGAGCATTTATCCAAAAGAACTGAAAGCAAGACCTTGAGGAGATAAGTCCATATCCATGTTTATGATAGCATTATTTATTTATGGCTGCTCAAAGGTGGATGTGACCCAGTTGTCCAAGGAAGGGCGAATAAAGAAACCGAATGGGATATATACCTGCAAACGATTATTATTCTGCCACCAAAAGGTGTTTGCTACTTGAGAGGCTAAAGCAGAAGACTTGCTTGGACCCTGGAGTTGAGACCATCCTTGACTGTGTAGTGAGATTCTGTATCCAAAAGCGAGATAAACACACACAAAGAGGAAGTCCTGTCACACGGTACAATATGATGAAACTTGAGGCATGCTCAATGAAGATGCCACTTGTCAAATATATGACAACATTGTGATTCCATTCACCATCAATATCATGAGTACAAAGCATGCTGGTTTTCAGGGTGGGGCTGGGACAGGTACAGGGAGTTATACTTAACGAATCTGAAGTTTTAGTTTTGTAAGATCATCTGTTTCACAATGTGATTAACGTGTTCATCAGCATTCACTTAAGAACGGTAAAGGATCCAACACTGGAGGTAGAAGTGGGCAGATTGGAAGTTCAAGGCCCACTGCAGCTCTATAGCAAATTGGAGGCCAGCTTCAGATATGTGAGCTGTTTACAAGGAAGAGTTTAAGGCATTAAATTTTACATGCATTTTAAATGCTTCACTTATTCTCATTTCTGGGGACTGAACCCAGGGCTCTGTGCATTCAGGTGCTCTATCACTGACTTATGTCCTTAGCTCTATGCATATTTCTTCCCACTGTGACTAAAAAGAGAGATAAAAGTGTGAGATCATGCTACAGGGCTGAGGACTTAGCTGACTTGGTAGAGTGCTTGCCCAGCTGGGAGCTATGGGTGCTGGGACTTGAACCTGGATCTTCTGGAAGAGAAGCCAGTGCTCTTAACCACTGAGCCATCTTTCCAACAGCCTCTAAACCTCTTGTCATGACTGGCATCATAGAGATCATTCCAGCCATTGTAGAGTTGTCTGAAGGTTGCTTACATAAAGTGATGTGTGTACATGGCTGGAGACAATACAGAAGTTCCCATGGAGGGAACATTGATGGCAAGGAGGACGCGTTCGTCTGTCACAAGCCTTTGCGGCTGCGAGTCTGGCTGCACCGTGGTCTTAAACTGTTGAGTCATCAGCACCGGTTCTCATTCATTCGCCTCCCGACTTTCTCCACTCCAGGGTTACAGAGATCGTGTGTCTAGAAGGGTTGCTACTCATCTTCCTTGCTCCTGCTTTACTGAGTCTCCCTGCGTCAGCACCACACAGTCCTCTCTCCTTGTTTAATTAAACGAAGGCGGAGAGTCGGCAAGATGGAAGACAGCCATGTGAGAACTGTGAGTACCAGGGCAAGGTAGAGAGCGTGCTGGTTGGCTTTTTTTTCATCTTGACACAATCCTTGAGGGAAGAAAAACCTCAACTGAGAACAAGTCTCCGTCAGATCGGCCTATAGGCACGTCTGTGAGGCATTTTCTAGATTAATGATTGATGTGGGAGAGCCTTGTCCGTTGTGGGCGGTACCACCTCTGCGCAAGTGGTCCTGTAGGTGTATAAGAAAACAGACTGAGCCAGCCGTGGGAAGCAAGTCAGTAAGCATCACTTCTCCATGTCCTCTACTTTAGTTCCTTTGTGTTCTTGCCCTAACTTCAAGATGGACCAACTATAAAGATGAAATAAACCCCTTTGTCCCCAAGTTGCTTTTGATTATGGCGTTTTAGTAAAGCAATAGAAACCCTAATTAGACTAGTGACATTACTCGTGATTTAGGACCTTTGGAGTAGCTGTGACCCTAGCCAGCCTCTGGGAGAAGAAACTGATGCGGATGACGATGACGACGATGACGATTAGAGGAGGATGAGGAAGAAGATGTAGAGGAGGTGGTGGTGGTGGTTGGCATTAAGAGTTCAGAGGGCTGCAGGAAGGAACATCATGCATGAAAAAGATCCATGAAGAAAGCTCAGGGCACAAGGAGGAGGGTAGAGATCCATTGTGCATGGTGAAGCTGAGGTATGGTGCAGAATGGATGTCAGCAGCAGACTGAGGCTATGGAATTTCATACAGTTAGGGGTTTAGGATGTGAGTTCATTAGTTAAGTGTACATTTAAACCAAAATCATTTGTGGGCCTAAGGCAATTACTGTAAAATCCTAGTGGATTATCAAGGTGAACTCCATAAAATAAGACTAAAATTCCGCTGGACCAATCATCAGGTGAGAAAAAGAAGACCGAAAAACGTGCAATGAAGGACTCTGTCAGTTAATGTTAGTGTGACAACTGATTGTTTGTCAAATGTCATTTTAGGTTCTTGAGCACACAGTGTGTTTCAAAATTAGCTTAATGCAGATTAGAATTTAATAAAAATAAAATCAGAGAATAATGTAGCTTTATGTCTACTTTCTGTGTGTGCAAATTTTTTTTTACTTTAAACTATTTCTAAACTTTTATCTTTTTTAGTTTTTACAGTAATAGAATCTCATATATCAGTGCTGGACATCAAGCAGTGGTTAAGTACTGCTCTCGAAGAGGATCTGAGTTCTATCCCCAGCACCCACATCTGGTGGCTCCCAAAGACCTGTAACCTCAGTTACAGGAGACCTACTATCCTCCTCTGGCCTCCATGGTCATCTGCATGCAGGTGGTATACTAACTCATGTAAGCACATATGAGCTACACAAAAATAAATAAATAAATCCTTTAAAAAACTCATGTATTATTGGTGGGATTATGAATTGGTGTAATCATTTAGGAAAGCAACTTGCCTGCTTCTTCTTTTAGAAACTTAACTCTAGAGAAAGTTCAAGGCTAAGAGATGAGTCCAGAAATGCGGACAGCACAGCTGTTCAACAGAGCTGTAAGCTGGAAATACCCAAACCAGCCAGACAAGAGGCAGCAAGACAAGAGGCAAGTGAACTGCAGAATCTTTGTGAACTGATACTAAGTAGCAGAAAAAGGAATGATCTAGTGTTCCTATTAGTATGGTTACATTAAAATCACAATGTTGGGCCAGGCAGTGGTGGCACAGGTCTTAAAGTCTTTAATCCCAGCACTCCGAAAGCAGAGGCAGGCTGCTGATCTCTGCAAGTTCCAGGCTAGCCTGGTCTCAGAGTGAGCTCCAGAACAGCCAGGGCCATTATACAGAGAAACCCTGTCTCAGAAAACAAAAAACAAAACCAGAAACAAAAAAACCAAAACCCCCACAAGGTGGGACTTGAGAGATGCCTTAGAGGTTGAGAGCACTGGCTGCTCTTACAGTGGACTTCCTCTTAGTTTGCAGCACCCACATGGCAGCTCACAACAGTCTGTAACTCTAGTTCTCAGGATCTGATGTCCCAAAACAAGCAAGTGCAAACAATGTGGACTGTCTTAGTTTGGGTTCTGTGAACAGACACCATGACCAAGGCAACTCCGTTTTTTTTTTTTTTTTTTGGTTTTTCAAGATAGGGTTTCTCTGTATAGCCCTGGCTGTCCTGGAACTCACTCTGTAGACCAGGCTGGCCTCGAACTCAGAAATCCACCTGTCGCTGCCTCCCAATTGCTGAGATTAAAGGAGTGCGCCACCACTGCCCGGCGACCAAGGCAACTCTTATAAGGTCAACATTTAATTGAGGCTGGCTTACAGTCCATTATCATCATGGTGGGAACATGGCAGAATGCAGGCAGACATAGCGCTGGAGAGGTAGCTGAGAGTTCTACATCTGGATACACAGGCAGCAGAAGGAAACTGTGTCACACTGGGTGTAGTTTGAGCATATACATAAGACCTCAAAGCCACCCACAGTGTGACACACTTCCTCCAACAAGGCCACACCTCCTAATAGTGTCACTCCCTATGGGCCAAGCATTCAAACACATGAATCTATGGGGGCCATTCCTATTCAGACCACTACGTTGACTGAAATCCAAACTTCAGAAGCTCATATAAAAACTCTATGTTGTGTATTTAGCAAAATCGTGACATCACAGGAATAAAAAGCATCAGATCCAGGTTTTGGCACCTGGGGCAAAAAAGGAGCATGATCGGAGGCTGTATATGGTTGTCATGCCTTGTTTCTAGAGCTATGCGGTGAGTACGTGGCTCTTGTTATTTCTGGCTCTCTGTAAGTCTAAATTGTTTCCTGAAAGAAAAAAAAAGATATAAAAGTACTGATCCTTATAAAAATTAAAATAACATTTAGTTTATGATCTAATTTTTGCCACTAACACCTCCAACCCATGCCCGAAGTTATTCTCCTGTAGCAGTTCCGTGTAAATCCATCCAGAGCCTTTTCTACAAATTTTCAGGGCTATTCTCTAAGCATCTAGGTTTATTTTTATAAATGTCTATTTATTTACTCCATACACACTAATTCAAGCAAGAGACCACTTTACTCATTATTCTGAGTTACCTTTCCCCCACTTTAGATCATAAACATTTCTCCATATGGCAGATCGCATCCTTACAGTTAATGGCTGCACTACCTCCCACAGGATGGCTGACCTACCATTTACCTACCCTGCAACCAATACATACTTAAATTGTTCCTATTTGTCATGAGCATTCTACAATGAATGTCCCTGGTGAACCTTAAAAGTATTTTTGTACAAAAGATTTCCAGGGGAATGAATTTTAAAAGAACACTTTCGGAGAATTTAAACTTCAAAATGAAAAAAAAAAAATCCCAGAGGAAATATAGCATATTCTGTGTGAAATTAATATATTAAGATTCATGTACATAAATCACAAGTGCACTAAAACTGCAATTAGGAAAATAAGCAAAAAGCACCAATAGTTTGCAGAAAAAGAAATAGAAAAGAATAATAAATATGCAAAAGATATCTTGACTATTTGACCTGTATAATTAAAAAAAGTTCTAAGTAGTTTCAGATTTTTGGTCCATAAATTTAGATGGAATAAGAAAGTGGTTTATGAGACTGGTAAGTGGCAGAACCTCATCAATAACTTAAAACATATTTTAGGCTATACATTCTACTATAAATTTAATTTGAGGAAATAAAGACATGAGGAAATAAATAATCGAGTGCACTTCAGGGCTGTTGGTTTTTCTCTCCCCACCCCTAACACACTTGGGAAGACCAGAAAGCCCCTCAGCATTCCATCTGTGCAATACCTCCAATACCCTTCGTCCAGTTGACTCAGTCAGGTGTGGGTACCTGAAGATGCCAGCGCAATTTCTGGCTGCTATCGTCATTGGAGACAGAGCAGGAGTTAAGAGTCTGACACGCCATGTTGTGTAACACAGTCCTGCCAGCGAAGAATGAAGTCCAGTCACACCAAGGGAAGAGAGAAAAGGGGCTGAGGGCTTGCATAGCTTGCTGTCAGAACAAGAACCCTGCTTGTTCATAATTCTCATAACCCGTCCTCTTCTGCTGACGCCAGCTCAAGAAAGTCTTTCTTGACTGCGGAGAGAAACACCAAATTCTACCACACAGCTCCATATCCCTAAATACAGAAGTGAGGAAATACGGGTTCATTTCCAGCACCGAAGGTTCAACTCGGAGGCAGAAGAGTGGAAGGGAGGATTTAATACTGTGGAGTACTTCGTAAAGGAAAAATGAATGTTCCGTGAGAGCTACCGTGTTGGTTCCTAGTACGTGGAAAAGAGCTCCTCAGTGCTCCCTTCAGCAGCAAATACATCCACCAGAGCTGAAGGAGCTTAGCCTGGCCCTGCCCGGAGCCGGGACACTAAAACGAATTTGTGAAGCATTCTATAGTTTTCTCAGACAGACATATCCTGAATGTTTTTCTCTCATACGCCAAATCTGGATTTTAAAAGTAATGATGACGGACATGTGTGAGAATGCCACGGAGAGACACATTGTTTTGTATGCTAACTTTTTAAATGAATGGAAACATTTCTGAAGCCAGGTGGTGGTGGTATAGGCCTTGGGAGGCCGAGGCAGGTGGATCTCTGCGAGTTCGAGGCCAGCCTGATCTGCAAAGGGAGCTCCAGGACAGCTAGGGCTGTTACATAGAGAAACCCTGTCTTGAAAAAACAAACAAACATTCTGAGAGAGTGAAAGGGAAAGAGTGGGGGAGGGACCAGTAAGGCGGAGGCTGGGAGAAGATAAATTGAAACCTGGGAGCTGAAACTGGGGATAGTTGGAGTGTATTGTGTACATATTCGAAAATGACTTGGTGAAACCTATCATTTTGTACAAATAATATATGCTAATAATTGAAAAATAAGACAAAACCTTAGACAGAAAGCAAACACAGGGCAGAGCCCAGCCAGAACGAAAAAGCGTCCCAAGCCTCACCTGTATGATGTCCCTCTTTCTCCTTTTTTTACTTCTCTCTCCGAGTCAGATGATTTTGCACGAGGCTCTCATAAGCCATCAGCCCTTGATCTCTAGATGTAGGACAGTGAGGGTACTTACACATCACGTTCAGACCTGGGTTGCCCAAGAGCAGGGAGCATGAGCATGAGCGTTTGGAATGAATACACAACAGATGACTGAGTAAAATCATGAAAATGTAGAGCAGAACATTCTCTTGATTAAGTGCATGGAGGGCTTGTCAAAATGTGCTGATCATCTCAGTATGGCAGTGACTCCTGAGGGTGACCATGGACCATGGCTTGCCGGTTGTAGAAGCCAGTGGGTTTTAGCTAATTATAACTTTTTTCTTCTTCAGGCTCGAGATAACAGGCATTTTATGTTTCCAGTGAGTCTCCTCCTCCTCCTCCTCCTCCTCCTCTTCCTCCTCTTCCTCCTCCTCCTCCTCTTCCTCCTCTTCCTCCTCTTCCTCCTCCTCCTCTTCCTCCTCCTCCTCTTCTTCTTTTTGGTTTTTCAAGACAGGGTTTCTCTGTATAGCCCTAGCTGTCCTGGAACTCATGCTGTAGACCAGGCTGGCCTTGAACTCAGAAATTCGCCTGTCTCTGCCTCCCAAGTACTGGGATTAAAGGTGTGCACCACCACTGCCTGGCTCTCCCAATGAGTCTCTTCTAATGCTTGTTTTTCTTTTTCTTTTTAAATGATTGTTTGTGTGTGTGTGTCTGTGTGTGATTATTTGTGCGTGTGTCTATGTGTATAGTTTGTGTGTTTGTGTCTGTAGGTTTGTGTGTGTGTCTGTGTGTATACTTTGAGTGTGTTTGTGTCTGTGTATTTGTGTCTGTATGTTTGTATGTGTGTGTCTGTGTCTATGTGTTTGTGTGCATGTGTGTATATTTTTTGTCTATTTGTGTGTGTGTGTGTGTGTGAGTGTGTGTGTGTAAGTCCATGGCATGTGTGTGGAGGTCAGAAAACAGCCTGCAGAGTCAGTTCTTTCCTTCCATTGGGTTCTGGGGATTGAACTCAGGTCATCAGGGATTTACTGCAAGCCCCTCAGCACTGAGCCATATCTCTCCAGCCACCAGCGCCTGTTTTAAAAATACTTTTTCATAAATACTTTGTTCCTTTCGCCAATGGGTTTGTTAAATGGGTCAGCCACCTTTCAAATCTGAGAATATATACTTTCTTCACCTAGAAATACCATCAAAAAGAACATTTTCAAATACTGAATGTGACCACAGCTTGTGTCTTTTCAAAGCTCTTTAGACCCTACTTCTCTAGAAAATCTTCTATTCAGTAGAAGGAGGTTGATTTGGACGCATTCTGTGATCTTACCCTACCAGCCGAGAGTCCTTCTCACCAAAGACAGAACAGGGGTTCTTTGTGGTTTTAGAAAACAAAATATTGAGGAAAAGAGCTGGGAGAGCATCATAGTTTCTGTACATTCTATTCAGCACCATGTGCAGGGCAGATTGTATACAGCGGGGGGAGGGGCAAGAAAATGGGGATTCTAATATTTTTCTCCTGCCCAAGCACTAAACAGATAGATGGCCTTGGAAATGAAACATGCCTCTTGGGTTCTGAGTCCGTAGAATGGGACACCAGTGCTTACATGCATGGGTTATTTTGAATTAGATGATCCAGCACACCCAAACTGTAAATTGTCTGCTGAAGTCACTAGCTCATAGGGAGTTCAGATTGATGTTCATGGGAGGTATCTTAGGGTTTGCATTGCTGTAAAAAGACACCATGACCAAGGCAACTTTTATAAGGACATTTAACTGTGCAGGTTCAGAGATTCAGTCCATTATCATCGGGCGGGGGGTGGGGGCAGGGCAGTGTCTAGTCAGGCATAATGCAGGAGCTGAGAGTTCTACATCTTCATCTGAAGGTTGTAGGAGAAGATTGGCTTCCATGCAGCTAGGAGGAGGGTCTCAAAGCCCACACCCATAGTGACACACCTACTCCAACAAGGCCACACCTCCTAATAGTGGCCCTCCCTGGACCAAGCATATTCAAACCAGCACAGGAGGTGTGACCCTGTATTTCTAGTTTCTTTCTGTTATGACTCTCATATAGGCTTTAACCGCCACATCTTAGTATTTTCTCTATAAGATGAAAATCGTGTTAGCTTTCTCTTCAGTTACTTGCATGTGTCACCTGCAAATAGTCAGAGATTATTTGATATGGTGGGAAGAGGTCTGGCCTTTGGAAGAACTTAGTTCCAACTATGAGTCTATTGGTTAATAGTTTTCTGATTTTGGGAAACCTTGGTTCTAAGATTTTAAATGATAAAATGCAAAGACTATGTCATTAAATATATCATTAAATGGTGCCTATGAATGTACACTAAAAACTATGCATATTTGCAGTTTTTATTACTAGTTCCATACAAGGTTACATGCATGAGCCAGGTGTAGCAGCACAGGCCTTTAGTTCCAGTGCTTGGGAATCAGAGGCAGGCAGATCTCTGTGAGTTTGAGGCCAGCTTGACCTGCAGAGTGATACCTAGTGAGACCCTGTCTCAGAAAAAAAAAGTGAACAAAATTATATGTATTATTTTTATAGGTTTGCTTTATAAAAATATTTTTATTTTGTGTGTATGAATTATGTGTACGAATGTGTGCCTGGTACCTGCAGAGGCCAAAAGAAGACACTAGATTCCCTGGCAACTGGAGGCAGGTGGCTGTGAGGTACCATGTAGGTACCAGGAATCAAACCTGGGTCCTCTGCAAAACCAGCAAATACTCTCTTCTTTTCCTTTTTATTTATGTGAGTGATCTACTTGTATATATGCCTGCATGACAGAAGAAGGTGTCAGATCCCATTATAGATGGTTGTGAGCCACCATGTGGTTGCCGGGAATTGAACTCAGGACCTTTGGAAGAGCAGTCAGTGTTCTTAATCGCTGAGCCATCTTTCTAGCAACCCAAGTATTTTTAATTGCTGAGTCAACTTTCTAGTCCCAAGCCTATAACTCTTAAGCTATCTGCTTTGAGTTTGAACTTGAAAAAATTTATTATGTGAGTAAATTAGGCTTGATAATTATACTAGAAAAAACATCTTGTCTGGGTCACTTTAACTGATTTCCTCTTGTGTAAGATTTGATTTCATCTCAATATTTCACTTATTTCAATGTGTAGAAAACCTTAAAATTAAGGCTTAAAGGTAAATTGAGGCTTGTGGTAATTAGCAGCCTTGTTTGTGTCCCTAATCTGAATTTTCTTGGGAGTGATTACCAAAATCTAATTCTAAAGTGACTTAAAGCAAGCAAGGAAATTTACTGGTCTGTATAACTCAAATGAGCTTTAGGCATGACTGGATCCAGAAGTTCCAATGTTAAAACATGTTTGTCAAGATTTTTTTCCCAAATGGTTGACTCCCTGCAAGATACAGCTGCAAGGTAGTTCCAACTTAAATCATTTCTATGGTTTATGATCCCAACATTTTAAAAGCAAATGTTGAAGCCATCTGAGTCATGCACCTATTTCTCTAGAGTGAAGCATTATGGTCAACAACCTCTCTAAGATCATACGGAGTGTAGGAGGGTGTGCTTCTCACAGGGAACGAAAGGTAAGGGAGAGAAGCCAGCACCCAGCATCCCAAGGTAGGTTAGACTAAAGGTCAAGCTAAAGGACAGACTATACCTAGAAACAAGGTCCTTGGTTCTTTTTCTGAGACATAGTCTCTCTGTGTAGTTGAGTGTTATGAGGTTGTTTCTAGGTTGAAGGTTCCCTCCAGGAGGGAAGAGAAAAGTTGGTTAGCCTTAGAAAGTAAATGAAACAGTTAAGGTCTAGAAAGGAAATCCAACTCACTAGGCTTAGGGAGCTCCTGAAAGTTAGGAGACTCACAGGGCCCCTCCCTAAGGGTATAGCTGATAGACAGTTGATGGGGAAGGAGAGAGCCTCTGACTGAGCTTTCTGCGAATTGTGCAGGTAGCTCTAAGGACGCTGTTGTGTGTTGTCCCCTAGGCTGGGGTGTTTTGGTTTGGTTTTGGCAATGTAGTTGCTATTGAGTCAACCAAGTTCTTATAAACAACTCCTCCCCGGTACTCCTGTAGATAATCCCAATAAACTCACTAGTTCACTAGCTAGACTTGGGTGGAAAACTTAAGTTATTTCTGCATTTTATTAAATTACCTTCTTAAAATTGTTCCCAGGTTTATTGAAAATACTATGGACCAGATTCAAACATTTCTACACCATGTTTTGAAACTCAGTCTGGGCTGAGTGACCAGGGTGGAGGACTGCCAGAGTCCAGAAGCTTCAGCAATTCCCTGGTGTCAGGATCTACCTCAGGATCTCCTGATCCAGGGCTGAGACCTCAGGAACATAATTATCTCTCTTCCCTCTCCTCCTCCTGCAACTGGATAGAGATACCTCTCACAGGACCTCCCTGGATCTGCTAAATCATTCTTTCTGGAGTAAATGGCAATCTCACAGGTACACTTGTTGGTGTGGAAGGCATTTATCCAGATGTGGGGAGAACTTCTTGATGGTGACTTCTTCACAGTTTTGGTATGAATGTGTCCCATAATGGCAGGTCCCAGAAAAAGAGTAGATTAATTTCTTTTGAAAAAAAGTTTTATTACCAGATATTAATTATGCAAAATAAATTTTGTTATTACATTTTAATACACATACATAATTTTTTGGATCCTATTCACACGCATTCCCGCCCTTGCCCTCCTTCTCTCCCCTCATTCCTGCTGTATGCTTCTCCTCAACTAGACCCTCTTCTAATTTCATGTTTGGTTTTTATTTTTCTTCTCACGACCCAGTGAGTTTCCTTAAGGATATTGACAGGGATATGGCCACGTTACCAGAGACTATACCACTAAAAAAAGAAAAAGTTTCTCCCTCTTTCCACCAACCATTAGTGTGTATAGAAATTACCAGAAGCGTCGGAGCCCCATGCACCTTCATGCACCTTTCCCAATACATGATGGTGCGAACATCTTAAAGAGTATAAGTGGGCAAATGCAGATGTTACATGGTCAATCACTTGACATGGCCTTATGATGTAATGAAAAGATGGAGAAGCAAGAGTCCTAGTGCTAGCATGGCATTATTTGAGACAGGCTTTGATTTGTACTACAGGCTGATTTTTAAGAATATGATCTTTTTATTACTTCTTTCATAAATGCATCCAGTATATTTGATATTCATTCCCTGTCTCTCCCCACTGCATCTCCTCCTAGATCCACTTTCTTCCCTCTCCCTCTCCTCTTTCACCCCATTTTCATGTCCTTTTTTTAGTGTTTTTTTTTTTTTTTTTAATAACACAATAAACTGACCTGTGCTGCTCTTATACTGATGGGTATGGAGCCGACCACTGAAACATGGTTGACCTATCAGGGGCCACACCCTTAGAGAGAATTGTCTCTTTCCTTCCCTGGAATAATTTCTTTGGCCTGTCCTGGTGCCCACCTGGGGTGAATTTTTTCACACCTCCACCCCTGGAAAAAGTCACACAGTATCTAAGAATGGATTCAGACTCTCACTCTGTAACACAAGCTGGCCAGTACTCATGATTCTCCCTCTCCAGCCTCCCAAGGGCTGGAATTACAGGTCTATGCCACCATGCCCAGCTGTCTCCCTAGTATATATATTTCTTGAAGTTGCAATGAGGAAGAGAAACAGGTAAGCTTAGAGCAAAAATAGTTTGAACCTCCTAGAAATGAAGGTAGAGATCAACTAATCTTTTTTAAACTATTTTTTTAACTTTCAGAAATATATGGCTATTGTAGAGTGCAAGCCTGTTGTTGCTAATGAATGCTCCCACACAGTTCTATCACTTAACGTGGAAGTGCATTTCTTTAATTTCCCAGCTCCTTGTTTTCTTCCTGTCACAGGAGGAATGCCAGAATAAAGTGATGAAGGGCAGTAGGGGAAAACATAAAAGTTTGTGGATGGATAAAATGTCTTAAAAAGAAAAAGGAAGCCCGTGTTAATAATTACTGAGCAGTTAATATGCCTATAGTAAATACAGACCCTCCTTTAAGTCTGGAGGCTAAGCCCAGAGTTAAGACTGAGTCTGCTTATTTATCTGTGAGGAAACCAAGACAAGGGCAGAGCTGGATAACCTCTGACCTCAGAGTCTGTATTTTTTTTTTTTTTTGGTTTTTCGAGACAGGGTTTCTCTGTGTAGCCCTGGCTGTCCTGGAACTCACTCTGTAGACCAGGCTGGCCTTGAACTCAGAAATCCGCCTGTCTCTGACTCCCAAGTGCTGGGACTAAAGGCGTGCGCCACCGCTGCCCGGCCAGAGTCTGTATTCTTATTCTGATTATAACTT
This sequence comes from Rhynchomys soricoides, assembly GCA_019843965.1. Taxonomy (NCBI): domain Eukaryota; kingdom Metazoa; phylum Chordata; class Mammalia; order Rodentia; family Muridae; genus Rhynchomys; species Rhynchomys soricoides. The sequence continues at coordinate 607,680 of JADRCH010000194.1, read as the reverse complement.
GGTATAGCTTCAGTTTCATTTAATTGTGTAAACTGACAATTTCACAAGCAAAAGTGTTGCTTGGTATATTTATTTTGTAGTTTATTCTCTGGGAAATAAAGTATATTTGAAGCTTGTTTTCTTACATTGTGTGTGTGTGTGTGTGTGTGTGTGTGTGTGTGTGTGTAAAGACCAGAGGTCACCATCTGGTCTTTTCTGCTGTTTCCTCCTATCTTTTGAGACAAGGCCTCACACCGGACCTGTGCTCACCATTTAAATATACTGGCTGGCTAGTGAGGTCTGAGAGTCCACCCATCTGCCCTTCCTGTGGCGGTTACAGATGCACATGACTATACACAGATCCTTTTTTTGGTAAATGTGAGTGCTGAGGATCTGAACTCAGGTCTTATACTTTCAGGGCAGGCATTTTATGGACGGAGTCATGTCCCCAGCCCCTCCTCTCCCCCTTTTCTTCCTCATCAGTGATAATAAAGCTTCTTTTTCTTCTTGGATCTGTCACAGAAACTCCCAATAAGACAGTTCAAAGGTTCTTAGTCACTTCCATCAGTTCAGATTACAGCTCAGACTGCTATGAAGAGTCCAGAGCACATAACCATTTAACTCTTGAGCCATGATTAGCCACGTTAGCCACGGGGAAAACTGTAAAAAAGCTTTGTATGACCTTTGGAGTATATCTGAAAATGTAATTGCAGTACTAAAATTATGACTCAAGAAAATGTCTCTGCTGAGGGTGTCTCCTAGTGGATAAATGCCGTGCAAAGAAACATGACATCAGGTCCTTGGGTCCAGTAGCTGTGTGGATTACATCTGGCTCTGTTGTCCTAAGCAGCTGTTGCTACAGCTTTCCCAGTCTTCTTACCTCAGTCTCTAAGGAGCTCCATGAACTCCTGCCTCCCACCCCCAGCAAAGGAGACTAGTTACCTCTGAAGATGTGTCTAAGGGATAACCAGTTCTATGATGCTTTAGTTTGTCACTATGTAGCTACCACTCGATACCCCGTGTCTTCTAATCTTGTGATCAGGCTGCCCACAGATCCCCATAAGCTCAGCTCTGAGATCTGGATAGTGGATACTTTCGTGTGGTAACGACAAACTGAATTTTGTCATTTGATAATGACCTCCCCATGGCTAGAATGTCTTTCTGTTTATATCTAGGATAGCAGTCACCAAATTTCTTTGTTCATGCATCTCTATCTGTGCATTTTGGGGGAGCACATATTCTAAATATTTGTTCATTAAACAGGCACATATCAGCTTCATTACCTTATGACTTGATCATAACACTTGTTCTCAGGATATAGTTCACTGCTGGTCATGGTGGATATGAATGTACTTTTCAAACTGTTTTGACAATTTTGCTACTTAGGTTAAAATATGGTTGGACCTATTAGATTGCAACTGTAACTCTGAAGGAGGGCTGTCAAAGATTTTATAACAGATGTTTCTAGTATTTGCTTTTTCTATTGTTCCCTTGTGAGACCCTTGTAAGGTCATTTGTCTGCTTTGTAGGTTTAGTTTAATTAAACCTAAATAATACACTCATTGAACCCAGCAAACACATAATGTCACAAGTAGAAGAGACTCCTTCTGCTATCCTCTGTGGATGGGTACTTCCTGCTTTTCTCTGAGGACATCCATACTGCTCTAGCCAATGGGCCATTCCTTCTGTATATAGAATATTGAGCTTAATGCCTTCTCTTGAACTTAAGCATAGATACCCTCATTTTTTCTTCTGCATTGCAAGTGGATTGCTTTGCACTATCCTTGGAGAACACCCCACTTCCCCTGGGATCTACAGATCTCCTTATGTTATTGGTCCAGAGAACAATCCTCACACAGGCAAGGATGTTTCCATATTAAAAAAAAGACCTGCTCATTTCAGTTGCTCAGCTATTTTATAGAAAGTGAAATGACTTTGAAATGAATTGTCTTTATAGACATCCATAATTTGCAAGCAAAATCCTCACTCTACAAAATGTGAAATGTTCTAAGCAACAGCTGTGAGCATTTCAAACGTGCACTACTTTTTAACGGTTCAACTGTTGCCAAGGGAAATTGAGTTGGCTTCAAAATCTTTCTTGGTTTTAATTTTGCATTTACCAATCAGACATTGAAGAAACAGGCTCTGCTTGGCTAGGATATTAAACGTTTCTAAAGACTGAAGTATGGAAATATAAGTTACTTGAAGGCAGGAACTAGACTGGAATTCCATATAATTATGCAGCATGGGGTAATGAACTTTATTAGATCAGAGATGGACACCCAGCCAGTCAGCAGCCAGCTTCTGGAGTCAATAGGGGGAGCCTGCTTTCATTTAAGCCATCTTTCCCATTTCAGTTCAGGGCAGGAACATTCTCTTTCATAGCACAGAATTATTTTTCTACCCAACTGGATAAAAATTTGCAACAAAGCAGAAACGCAAATGCATTGTTATCACTTGTGGGTATGGTACAGAGAGCCTTGTAATGTATATTCCCTAACACATGACATGATACTGAGAAGAAAAACTCGGCTACAGGATGAAACATTTGAGTTTGAAAAAGAATATACATATATGTATATACATACACATGTGTGTGTATATATATATATATTTATAAATATATACTTGTGTGTATGTATATACATATTATATGAAATACAATACCAAAACTACATCAAAATGGCAGTGTCTTGGGTTTATGGACTATGAGTATTATTATTTCTCCTGGATTTCCCCTCCCGGATTTCCAAATTTTGAGCAATTGGTAGTTTTTTCCCTTCAACAATTGTAGGTAGCCTGCATTCAAATTGATCGATCGTCTAGAAATATTCTTTGGAAATGTACCATTTGGCCTAGGGCTCACCAATGATGCAAAAACATATATGTATTTTAGTACTCGTTCTAGATAGAGGGACGTCTTCTGTTTAAACTCAGCCTCAAACTGTCAATTAGGATCAGTCAAGTTGGAGGCTGGGTATTTCGGAGTCCTGAAAGGGGCGAATGCGGGTTTTCTGAATGAGAGACTGCAGAGCTGCTATCTGCACACACTACTGGAGCGCGGGCCCCTACCGAGACTGGCAGGGGCATGAAGGGGCTGATACTCAGAACTGACTTTTGGGGGGACCAAGTGAGAGTCCCACTGGTGGCCAGGCCTCCCATAGGTTGAGCGAAGGAAGGCCACTGGGGGGTTTTTCGGCCGGCTTCCATGGCCGCGTTTACACAGGGCGCAGGGGACCGTGGGTTCCATGCTGAGTGGAGCTCTGCGGGCTGAACCGTGAGGCACCGGGACTACCGCACTGTGGCCTTCGGAATCCCGGGTGAAGACGCTCACGGTCCACAGGGTCCTGCCAGGCGGAAGCTCCAGTCTCGGGCGGGCACACCGAGCCCCCCTCAGGCCTAGTAGACGCCGCAGTTGCCCACTTCAGGCGCCCTGGCGGAAGCGGCGGCCGGGTCGCCCGAGCTCGCGGCAGCATCCGGGTCCCCCTCGGCTCGTCCAATCGAAGGTCCCGTTTCTTCACACCCTCTTGTTTCTCCGCCCCCCCGCGCCGCCAATCCCTGATCAGCTCTCAGCCGAACATGCTGGCCTGGGAGTGAAGGCGCGCGGAGGCCAATGAAGTCTCGCTTCCCGTTTGAAGTCTCCAGTGGGCGGGCGTCGGAGGCGGGCTCTGCTAGCCAGGAGGTTCGGTTGCGCCTGTACCATGGACTCAGCCGCCCGGTGATATTGACAATAGGAGAGAGAAAGGGGCATTGACGGGGACCCTGCGCGGGTAGCGAACGGCGGCTCTGGCAGCGGCGGCTCAGGCGGCTCCAACTCTTCCTCCCGACTCCCGCGCTTGCTGCCGCTGCAAATCCAGGCTTCCTCCCTCCTCCCCCTCCCCGCGTCGCCGCCGCCGCCGGGTCCGGTGCAACGAGCAGAGGCGCCGCCCGCCGGGAATGTGAACGAAGAGCCGCCGGCCGAGCCGCAACCGGGTCGGTGCGGATTTGATGGGACGGGTCCGCGGGGGAGGCTCGTGAGGCCGCCGCTGCCACTGCCGGAGCGCTGAGGTTCGGGGCCAGCCGAGAGGCCTAGAAACACTGCCGCTACCGCGGAACCGGAGGGACGTCGCCCCGGACGGCCGTAGTAGCCCGGGGCTCTCCGCTGCTGCCCGGACCTCCCCCTGTGCGTCCCGGGCCGCCGCCCGCCCCCGCCGCGGCCCCTAGCTCGCAGCCCACTCCGCGCAGCCACAGATCATCTTCCGATTCTTCCCCAGGAGCTTCAAGGTAACTTCAGCTTCAGGTCCCGCGGCTTGCCTCCCGGGGAACCTGCGGTGCGGCGGGCTCGGGAAGGCCGGGCCCGGGCGGCCGAGGGGTGCGGCGGTTTACGGTGAGCCGGAGCAAGAGCCCGGCCCACTTGTCTGATCTACCTGCAGAGGCTTTGGAGGCCAGCACCTCTCTTCTACTCGGCCTCGCCAGCCTCTTATCCTCCCGCTTTTGAGGCGTTTTCTTGCCCCCCCCCCCATTCGCGGGGGCGGGGGAGCAGGGAGGAAGATTCCGTGGCCGCGCAGCTTCTCCATGGCATGGGGTTTATATGAACATACCTGCAGACAAACAGGCCACTTCCCTGATTTCATACCTTCCCCTTGGAAAAGCCCCAGTTGCCTGCTTTTTGGAGAATGCTAAAGCTTTGGGCGCAGTGGCCCAGGTGAAACCTGTTTCCCTGGGCTTTGCAGGGACCCCGCTGTTATCATCAGTTCTGCAATGCTTTAGAGTTGAGATCTTTGACATTTATTCAGAGCTCCGAGCATAAGAGGCAAATGGTGAAAAAGAAAGCTACCTATAGATCATCGTTAGAGATGAGAGAAGAGAAATAGAGATAGAATGAGTGATGGGGGAACGAGGCTTACAGAAATCTGTGTTGCAAGGGTAAGAATGAAATCTAAAATATTCCCAGATGAGATTGCAATATTCGTCCTTAAATTTACAGTGTACTAGTGTGATGTGGAACTTCTTGATGAGGTCTGACATTTTCGATAATATTTAAAATTTACTATTTCTTTTTTATGTGTCACATTATATTTAAAGCCAAATTAGAGTGAAAAGAAAACAATAACTTTCTAATGAGAGAACTAAGAAGTCCTCAAAATTCCAAGCTAAACCTTAATATTGTCCACCCTTCTACCATGTTTATGTTTAATTGAATCCAGGTAATCCAGATGGCTGTTTAGTCTTACGCATCGGGGAGTCAACTATTTTACTCTTTGTGGAAGTTTAAAAAAAAGCACTTGTCCTAGGTGTTGGTATGACACTTGAGTAACTGAGTCCGAGCACTGCATCGTACGCATTCTGTGGATCCCGTCTGCCATTAATCTTGCATGGAGCCTCAGTAGCACCTGAATAGTACTGGCATCTGTTTAGCTTGGTGAAGGTGACTGAGCTCAATGCTTGGGACTTTTAACATCTGTCCTCCCTTTGAATAATTTCAGAATATTAAAAAATTGCAGAACGATGTTCAGTCAGTTCTGTTGGTTTCATGGAACACAATAGTTGAACTTAAACTCAACTTTGTCTTTTGGAGGCTGTGAAGTTATGTTTTCAGTTCAACTTGGTGTTGGGTTTTATCTTAGTCTTGTTTATTAAACTTTAATAGCTTAAGATGGCTTTATTTAAAACAATTTCTTTGAAATAATTGTAATCATGCCTTTTGTGTGTTCTCATTCAAGTAATCTAGCCTGTCCTCATTTGCCAGGTGGTGGCTCATAATAGCAAGCACAGCACATTGCACCAAAAGTCCTGCTTAGAAAGTGTCAGGAGAAAGTACACTTAGAGTGTCAGATACTGAGGTGGTTTGTCTCATTTTTTTCCCCGAAGCAGGATCTCCTCTCACTGTGAGTCCTAGGGTTTGAGTCAAACTTGCTATGTGTAGCTTAGACTGGCCTTGAACTCATAACCTTTGCTGGCTTTGAGTGCTGGGGTTATTGGCTACTACACCTGGCTTCATTCGTTTAGATTCTTGAAGTGCAAAAGGGTTTTTAGCCCATTCATAATATTAAATATGTCAGGAAAATGTTTCTGTGGATCTTTTCCAGCTTCAGAATAGCTCCAAAATGACTTCAGGACTCTCAAGATGGGAAGAGCTGTGCAGTTAAAGTGGGCAGACAATATAGAGACTTGAAGTTCAGGCAAACTTCTTTTTAATGATAATAATGGAGCAGTGATACATCAGAGTTCTGATTTTGTTTAATGGTAACCATGTTACCTTAAATTTTTCCCCTTGACAAGACTTTTTTTTTTTGGATTATTCGAGACGGTTTTTTGGTTTTTTTGGGGGGGGGGGGGGGGGGGGGGGGGGGGGTTGTATAGCCCGGGCTGTCTTGGAACTCACTTTGTAGACTAGGCTGGCCTCAAACTCAGAGGTCTACTTGTCTCTGCCTTCTGAGTGCTGGGATTAAAGGCATGCACTGCCCAGCAGCAAGACTTCTCTTGGTTGATTTTTTTATTTTTTTGTTACATAGTCTCATTTTCACGAGTATTGTATATGGGAATTTTAAGATGTGTATAACTCACATGGTACTTTGACCACGGGCCCATGTTCATGTTAGCTCTTTCTCTTCAGTAGGGATATGTCCTCAGCACCAACTACTCCTCCATCAGTGGATAAAGTAGACGGATTTTCTCGGAAGTCCGTCAGAAAAGCCAGACAGAAGAGGTCGCAAAGCTCCTCACAGTTTAGGTCTCAAGGCAAGCCCATTGAGCTCACACCTCTGCCACTGCTGAAAGGTAAGACCCGTGAGTAGGTGCTATTATCTCCCTTCCTCATCCACCAGTGTCTTCATGGTGTTTCATATCTGCGCACTTCTTCACTTGCTGTAGCTTGAAGGGTCGCGAGGTTTCAGACCCACAAGTTCCTGGATGTGACCAGGTCTACCCCGACCTCCCTATTAAAGGGCTCATCCAAAGAGACTTACCATTCTGTAGGTGAATTCTTGAATTAAGCCGGAAAACTAAATGGCAGAAATGTCTTTTTTTCCTCCTCCCAGCTTTGGTGTGTGTGTGTGTGTGTGTGTGTGTGTACTTGCACATTATGCACATGTGACATTCAGAGGACAGTTGGTGGGAGTTAGTTCTTTACTTCCACCATGTGGGTTTCAGGAATAACTCGGCTGGTTCTGTTTGGTAGTAATGGCCTTTATCTGCTGAACAGTCTCATTGACCCTGTCTCTTTTGAAATTCTTGATTTGCTTATTGACATGTATTAATTGCACTTTCTTGGTTGGAAAGTAGACCCCAGTAAAAAAGATACTTACTTGCATTAAAAGAAGCGGAGTTTGGAAATACTGAATTTTAAAATTTAAAGATCAAGAAAGTAGAGCTTATAACAAATAATACGCATTTATTTATATTTTCACCTAGTACAAATATAAGTTTATAATGATCATATTTGTGTGATACTTTAATTTTTACAGTACATTTAGAGCAAGGATTTTCATTTTTTGGATACAGACTTTTATGTGGCCAAGGTTGCCTTGAACCCTGTGGCCTTTCCTTAAAACTGGCTTTGAGCTGCTGATCTGTTTGCTTTACTTCCCAAGTGCTGAGGTTAGAGGTATGTACTACCAGGCCTGTCCAAGAGTGAGGTTTTCATGTGAGCACTATTTTTGTTTTCTTCTTTCTGAATTATACCTTTTATTTTTTTATTTTGTTTGATATGTGGTTACTCTGTTAACTTTAATTTTGATCTGTTTGTTTCATGTTGGTGAAAAGGAGTTATTTGAAATGTATCTTATCAATGGCTGGTATAGTATAGAAACATCAGGCTCTGCTTTTGAAGGTGAATTTTTGTCCAAGTATTTGAGGATAAGGAAGAAGTGGGCACGGACAGTATAAAGGTAGCTCAGAGGAGACCAGACAGCCTGGTTAGTGCTCACCCCGCCCTCCCCCCCCCCTTACTTTTCCTCCTGATGTTTGAGACAGAGTCTTGCTATGTAGCCCTGGCTAGCCTGTAACTCACAGTATATACCAGGCTGGCCTTGAATTTGCAATGATCTTACTGCCTCTCTTGAATGCTGGGATCACAGATGTGTGCCATCACACCTGGCTAAAATGCATACTTATTTCTGTAGCAGCGTGTACAATCAAAAGGTTTAAGAACAGCTGATGTAAGAGTACACATGGAGGGACCCATGGCTCCGGCCGAGTATGTGGCAGAGGATGGCCTTGCTGGACATCAGTGGGAGGAGAGGCCCTTGGGTCTGAGGGGGTTTGATGCCCCAGTGTAGGGGAATGCCAGGGCTGGAAGGCGGGAGTGGGTGGGTAAATGGGGGAGCACCCTCATAGAGGCAGGGGGAGGGGGATGGGATAGGGGATTTCCAAAGGGGAGACCTGGAAAGGGGGATAACATTTGAAATGTAAATAAAGAAAATATCCAATAAAAGAAAGAAAAAAAAAAAAAGCTGATGTGATCCTCATGTGTAGCGGAGGTTATTTCAGGTGTCTGATTTCTCCTATGGGAATACTTTCTTTTTCTTTTTTTTTTTTTCTTGAGACAAGTTTCTCCAGTATAACCCTGGTTATCCTGGAACACACTCTAGACCCGGCTGGCCTCAGACTCAGAGATTCACCTGCCTCTGTCTCCCTAGTACTGAGATCAAAGGCCTGCACCACTGGGAACACTTTTTCTTAAGAGGAGAAATTCATAAATAAGATCCCAGTGTTTGCACTTGAAAATGGTAGAAATTATATTAATGTTGACTTCTGGAAGGATGGCGTATGGGGTTAGGAAGGTGCATCGTGGTAGGACTCTTGCCTAGCACTCCTGAGACTTTGGGATTGATCTGTAGCACTGAGAAAGGAAGGGAACAGGATGATCTCTGTATGGCACGTAGGAAAGAGGAGCTCTTGATAAATTTTAAGGGAGAAACACTTCCTCCTTCCTCTCTCCCCACACCCTCAACAGGGTCTGACTGTGTGGCTGGCCTGAAACTCAGAGAGGTTGCCTGTCTGCCTTCTGAGTATGACTCCATGCCTGGCTAGAAGGTTTGTGCTGTAAGGTTTTGCAGTAAAAATGAGAATAGTTTGTATGAAGTTATAGGAAAAACATGAAGGAAAATTCTGGGGGGTGAATAATACAAAGGTCGGGAGACATGCTGTTAACTTATTTAATCTGAAGCAGACGTGGGGCAGCTGTTGATGTCTGCATCAGGGGAAAACTCACTTCCCGCGAGCCCAGACTAAACGCTCAGGTTTAGAAAGAATCACTATATTCATTCCGTAACTGTGCTTTCATGGAAAGGTGTAAAGAGACTTGTTGAAGAACAATCTGAGCACATGTTTTGTCTTATTCTTCTTTCTTCCGCTGTGATTATGTACAATTAAAATAGACATAAGATTTCCATTAGCCAGTGGAACTCACAGTATAGACCAGCCTGGGCAATTTACTCTCTTTAAGACTGAGCAATATTTCTATATATCATTCATTCATTGATTAATTTTAGCTGTTGGGAATAATGCAAGCATGCGTGTGTAGGTGCCTGTTGAGAGACCCCACTTTTCCTTGCTTTTGGGCACATATGTAGAAGTAGAATTGCTGGCTCATATGTTTAGGTTTTGAAGTTTTCTGTAGGAGCTGTATTTCTATTATCAGTGTACAGGAGTTCTGATTTCTCCACACCTCACCAGTGGATACCTCCCCCTTTACTGGCATCACCAAAGCTGTGACATTACTTATTGGAGTTCTGATGTGCATTTACCTTCTACTTAATGATGTCAAGCATCCTTTATGAAATTATTGGACAAATACATAGTTTTTTTTCTTTTTCATATTGGGGTTGAACCCAGGGCCCTGTACATGCTAGGCAGGTGCTCTGATATTGAGCTACATTTTACTCAGCTCCTTTGTCTGAATTTTTAAAGTTAATGTCTGGTAGCATTAAAACTTTTCTAAGAATAGGTTTAGTACATTTGCATATTTTATCAGTAGAGGAGAATCAGAGAGCAGCTGGACCAGACACTACTCACCAATCCAGATTCAGAGGTCCTGACAGTGATTGCTGCATAGGTCACATGATGTGGGGCATGGTCTAGTAAGGATTTCTACTTAGGCTTCAGTGTCTCTCCAGAGAATGGCAGAGAGGAGTAGAGTCAGGTGCAGGCATGAGATGAGTGTGTGCTTGGTTTCTGCAGTGACTGAGGTGCTTACCTGACTCTTGTGCTCCTCACAGTGGATTGGCTCATTTTTTTGCCTTATATGTTCATCATCTTTTGTGAAGTAGTTTACAGAATAGAAAAAACATAAAGGAAGAATTTCTAAGATTTTTTAAAAAGCATTATTTTAGGAAAAACCAGAATAAACCAAAATTATCTGTATATAAATACTAAACAATAGATATGGTCTTAATTTTCTGTAGCATTTTCCTGACCAATTCAGAAGGCTTGCTTGAATACAATATGCATTGTGGTCAGATTTTGTGAATTTTGTTTTTAAGATGCAGTTTGATTGTGTGCATGTGAGTGTTTTGCCTGAATCAGTGTGTGTATACCACATGGAAGGTCTATTACTTGGAAAACTAACAGTAAACGAATAGAAAGTTTCTGTTTTGCTCCTCTTGTAATAGTTGGTCTTCTGAAGCTTGTGTCTTTGGTGGCTTTTCTTTTTTCTTTTCTTTTTTTCTGTAGAAAGCAACACTAGCATGTGCTCCTATGCACATGTATGCAGTGGCCTACCTTTTCCTCAGCTGTGTCTAATGAAATGATACACTGACCTTTTAGACATACTTGAATTTTCTCTATTTTTATACTTCTCAAAGTTTTCCGGGGGCTACCTAAGACTTTTGAACCATAAGGACCCGTTTTACTGGTAAGGAAATCCCAGTAAAAGTTTAGTGCTTGTTTATTTCCCTACCTACCTACCTACCTACCTACCTACCTACCTATATATCTATGATAAAGTCAAGATTTGTGCCAAGGTTTGAACTACATCACTAGTGGCACACACATGCCTACAATAGCAATACTTGAGAGGCTGAGGCAGAGCTGTGAGTTTGAGGGCAGCCTGGCCTACACAGTGAGACCCTGCTTCAAAAAACTAGAAAAAAAAGAAGCCTCCTCCCACAGTTGATGTGGATGCTTTTTGTACCTGCAGCAAGGAAAAAGGCTTGTCATTTATCCTGGTTGGGCAAACTCAGAGCTTAGGCAAATCAGCAGTAGTGGCACTGCCTGCTTCATGGTTGGTTCCCCCTCACCCTGTCCTGTTCCATGCCGTTACTTCCTTCTTTCTTCCTCGTTAAACCATTTACAAGTTTAGATTTGAATGATATAGTTTTGAAAAACTCTACCTCTCTGAAGAAGGGATTGTAATGAACGTGGTGTCATTATTTCTGGCTTCACAGTTGTTTTTTTAGAGCATTTTGCAGCTACTTCAGACATTTCAAGAACTATGGTGACTGGAGGCACCATTCCTTAGAAAAGAATTCTTTGTCTCTGTGGTAGAATTCTTTCTAATGAAAACACTTTTTAAGTTTTGTGCTACTAGGAAGCCAGGGCCTGTGCCTGCTAGGCAAGTGCTGTATTACTGAGCTGTATCCCAACTTCTAAAAATACCCCTTTTTATTTATGTGTGTGGCTGTTTTGTCTGCGTTTAGGTCTGTGCACCTTGTGTGTGCAGTGTCCACAGAAACCAGAAGAGGGCATTGGATCTTCTTGGACTGAAGTTACAGGCAGTTGTGAGTCACTTTGTGGGTGTGGAGAAGGAAACCCAGGTCCTCTGAAAGAGCATCTCTCAACTCCTCAGCCATCTTTCTAGCCCCATAGAAACACTTATTTCTGTGCACTAGTATCTGTGTCACTGTGTGTGTGTGATGTGTGTAAGTTAGATCACTCTCCACTGTATATATTGAGGTAGGGCCTTTCATTTGAGCTCAGAGCTCCCTGTTTTGGCTAGTCTGGCTGGCTAGCTTGCTTCAGGGATCCCCTGTCTCTGCTTCCTGAGATCTGGGATTTCAGGTGGGGCCACCCACTTGCCTGGCTTTTATGTGGGTTCTGGAGTTCTGGCAAGTGTTTTAGTCGCTGAGCCATCTTTCTACCCCTAAAAACACTTAAACTTCAGTCCCAAAGATGAAGCTTCCATTTTTATTTTTAGAGTGACAGCTTGTAAGAACTTCCAAATTACCATCTAGAGCTAGTTTTGTGCTTTCTAATGACTGGATTCTTTTATCTTCTACATCTACCTTGTGAAGTATAGAGTAGGATGTGCAGTATAATTGCAGGTCTGATAATGGGTTGGAACACTGAAAAGTATTTGTGAAAAGAACAGTTTTCTTAAGGCTGGTGTCCGGTATTGTAGCATTTCCACTGTACTTGCACATTGGACAGGGTGCTGTGCAGCAGGCTCTGCTAGGCCGCAGGCGTTGGAGCTTGTTCACTAGTTGTTTTGTCCTGGACAAAGGAGTTCCTTAAACCTTCTCTCCTGGTTTCTAACATGAGGATAGCACAGCACAGTGGGGTGCCATGTCACTGAGTACCACCTGTTAGCCCTGAGCTGGCATTTCAGAAGGCAGTGTGTGGGCAATATGTCAATGTTAAGATGCTCTCTATGTAAAAATTTAAAATCAAGTTTCTCAAAATGATGAAACAAGAGCATAGTTTTGCAGTTACAAACTTTTTAAACTTAAAAATGTAATTTCTGAATGTTTTGAATTTATTGGAGTAGCTATTTTGAACGTCTTTGGGCTTTTCACTTTATACTGTTATACTGGCATCTTGCCATATTATTGAAAGTAAGCCTTTTTTTTTTTTTTAAAGAGGATTTTGTTTTATGTGCTCATGCACGTGTGTGCATGTATATGAGCATGCGTGTACCGTGGACGATGTGTGGAGGTAAGAGGACAGTTTGTGGGATTTGTGTTTTTCCTTCTACCATGGGGTTTCACAGATTGAACTGCGGTCATCTGCCTTGGCAGCAAACACTTTCACCTGTTAAGCCATATTGCCTGTCCCTCTTACCTGTTTTTAACTGGGAGAATTTCATAGTATTTTCAGGTTCTCAAAGGGATATCTGATATAAAATAGAGAATTATTGGTCTGTTTGTATCATAGATTGATGGTTTGTGTTCTCTAGATAGCTAAACTGTGTGTGTGTTTGGAGAAAAAGATAGCTGTGGGTTCTGCTGTAAGCTAAAGGAACGTGTGTAAGTTAACACACACTAGCTAAAGGAACGTGTGTAAGTTAACACACACTAAAACTGTTCTGCACCATTGGAGGGAGCGTGCTAGTAGTTTTCTTTCAGGAAAGGAATGGTAAAGATTCTGCTTAAAACCAGTGTCAAACTGTATTTTCATGTGTGAAAGATTACACTCAATTTATTTGTTTTTAGGTACGAGTGTTCCTTCTTTTTTATTTTTAGGTTTATTTTTAATTATATGCATGTGTGTGTCTCTGTGAGTGTATGCACAAGTGTCAGAAGCCAGAAGAGGGGGTTAGACTCCATGAGGCTGGAGTTTGAGACAGGAGCTCCTCAGTGAGTGTGGGACCTGATTTCAGGTCTTCTGCAAGAGCAGACAGCATTCTTAACCACTGAGCCTAATTATTTACTTCTGTGGCATAGAGAATTATCGTACAGTTATGTGGGCCAAAAGTCAGAAAACGAGTGTTCATAATTTATGGCTTAAAAGTAGAGTACTAGCTTGGATTCCTACTCATTTCTATGGTGTCTGGTGAGCATAGGTTGAATATTCTTTCATTGAACAGAAGTGCTTGAGATGTAGAGTTTGGAATGCTTGTGTCTACGGTGTCCCTTGGACACAGTTATTAGAGGTTATTGTCTCCTGCCTCCCTGGCACTTGGAAAATCTGAGCATACCATTTATTTAAAGTTTATTTTACCCTTTATTAATAGAGCAATATAACTTTACTTTTTGGAAAAGTTGAGTTGTAAACTTTTTATTGTAAATTAAAAATGAACTTCTTAGCCAGGCATGGTGGTGCACTCTTTTAATTGTAGCAATTTTTAGGCAGAGGCAGGCAGGTCTCTGAGTTTGAGGCCAGCCTGGTCTATAGAGTGAGTTCCCAGACAGTCAGGGCTGTTACACAGTGAAATCCTGATTGGAAAACCAAACCAAACCAAAAGAAGTTCTTGGACTGGAGACATGGCTCAGTGGTTAAGCACCCATGTGGTGGCTCATAGCAGTTCTAGGGGATCCAGTGCCCTCTTCTGACTTCTGTGGGCCACATGATGCACATATATACATGCAGGTGAAACACTCATGAATAAAATAAATCTAAAAAGAACCCTTAAGATTTTAACTTGGTTAAATAGGAAACAATTTAAAGACCTTTGCAATGAGGAAAAACAGGCTTCAAAATGGTTACTATGGAAAAGAGACATGTTTAAGTAAAAATAATCAAAACCTTTTGTCTTGATACTGGAATTTCATGTTTATTTTTTCTGACTAGATGACCAGATGGTAGAGATAGTGATCCAACATTTATGCAGCCTCGCTCTTCTCAGCCTCTCAGCTGGACATGTTCTCAGCCAGTGGGTTGAGTGCTTTTGTCTATTTGCTGTTGATAGTTTAAGGTTATCAGAGTATCTGCGTTGGAAATTGTGATGTGATGTAATTCTGAGGGAGCTGTTGACGAGGTCTCATCTTGGTTTTCCTTATCTTCTTCGTTGCCACCTTCTCCAGGCTGTCTTTGGCATGGATGGCCCCTGCAGAATTGCAGACTATTCTCCTTTGTGTATTCCATCCCTCTGGTTTATTTGTTTTTCTGCAGCCTGGTTGTTAGCTTCTCCAATCAATTCTCCTACACAAGAGGCTTGGGATACTGTGGTAGAGAGCCCTGGAGGAGGTGTCTCTGCATACAGTAAGGTGGGAACCCTCTTGCTTCCTTTGAGAGAGTTCCCCCATTCTCTCTCCTACTTTCATCATTCTAGTGCTTCTTCTGGAACTCTGTGCATGGGTAGAATCTTCAGTGAGGTCACTGGCTTGAACTGGACATGGGCGAGGGCCTGTAAGCTTTGCTACATGGATGTCTTCCTACTTTCCATCAGTGATGTGAAACGCTAGTGTTTGTATGGCCCTATTATTTTCTGAGGTGGTTATCCTAGACTGGCAGTATGGTAGACACATGTCTGAAGCAAAAAGGAAGCCTTAGCTTCACCCTGTTGATGAATGCTATATATCTTCCTAAAAAACATTAGGTCCTAAAACCTTTTGACCCTACCAGCAGGTGCTACCAGCATGAGGCTGCCAAGCTGCTGCTCCCCCATGCTGTGGTGTCATGCTTCCTGTGAGCAGTGCTGAAGGCTGGGGCTGGTGGCTGCTAGGTTTTGGTCTTTTGCTCACAGTTGGATGGTGTGAATGGCTGTCTCTGCAATACGGCTGTGGTAGGGTTGTTCAGGGCTCTCTGGTTTTCTCTTGCTTCTGATGGAACACTGTGTAACTTTCATTCCTCCAATATTTTACTGTTAGCCTGCTGTTGACCAGAAGTCCTAACATAAATAGTTGATTACCATACACTTTTATGAGTTGCATGAGTTATATACTGTGGTGAGAAGGGCCCAAGGAGCATAGGAGACCATAGTTTACTGCCTGTTGTAATTAACCAGAAAGATGGACTACTTACTGCGGATGTCACACAGCTTTAAGCAGATACTGGCAACTCTTTTGAGTTCACAGCAGGAGCAGTAGGAGGTACATATGAAACTACAGTAATGCAGTATGGACTCTGGCTAATTTTATGTAGTTAGGATTTAAGAATGGCCTTTCTCTCTCTAAATACCAGGTCTTATTATCCCAGGGTTTTTTTGTGTTTTGTTTTTTGAATCCTGACTGGCCTTGAACTTGTGATCCATCATCCCCTTCAGCTTCTTCAGTAATTGGGATTATGCATGAACTACTGCATCTGGTTTAAGTACTGTATTTTTTATATGCCTTCATGTTTTTCTAGTTGTGAGTGACATTATGAATAAATTGTGCTTATGTTTCCAAATTTTGACAAATGTTAACTTTTTATAGGATTTATGTATATTTTAAGGTATCGAGTGATAAGGTAGATGATGCTGTATTATATATTTTATGAACTCACGACATTTTCTTTGAGTCTTGGTATCTCTAGGCTATCTTCTACATGTAAAGTGGACATGTATAGCTTAAATCTGTGTTCTTCAAGGGTTAGCTGTATTTGAATGTCTTGGAGATTAGACCTAAGTTTAAACATGAATTTGTTGTTTCATTTATAACTAAATTACTCATATATATAGTATATGAGTAATCTCAGGTAATACTTAGAGAATACATGTATTTTGACTGCAACTCAAATGTTGCGTAAGGTCAGGTGGAATTTCCATTTGTGGAATTTCCATCATGTTTTTCCCCCAAATTTGTAGATTGTGCAGCAGTTTGAGTTTTAGAGTGTCTTGTTATGGATTCTTCTCTCAGTTCTTCTCTTGAGGTTCCGTCTAGCTGGGACCTTGTGCACTATGCACAGTTTCAAAAGCCTAGAATGGCAAAGTTCCCTTGTGTAGATTTCTATTTTGAAGGAGAGAATTGTTGCTTTTGCCAGGACCTCACAGACTCCCTTCAGTTCTTGCTCCCTCTCATTAGACAAATGCCTTGGCTTAGACTGATGTGTAGAGAGCTATCCTTGGTATTTTGTTTTTGAGTATTGTGTTAGTGACATGCATGTTTATATGTAAAACATTTTAAACTACAAAAAATTAATAATTGCATGGGGCTTTCTAAGATGTTACCAAGACAGGTCATATAAATACTGAAGTACCAAGTGGATGTAAACCAATTCCTTTATAGGTACAACTTTCCCTTGACTGCTTTCATTCTTCACGTTTTAGCTCAAATGAGACCGCTTTCAAGTTTCTTACCCTGTCTTCCCCTCCTCTCCCATTCTTTTTTGGAGACAGGTTCTCCTGTAGCTCAGGCTGACTTCAAGCTTCTTTTGTAGTTGAAGATGACCTTGAATTTTTTATCTATACCTTTTAAATGCTGGGATTATATATTTATCTATTTTGGCAGGCTCCTGTAGTTGTGGCTAGCCTTGAACTTCTTTCTGTCGATCCTGCAGCCTCAGCCTGGGTGCTGGGACTGCTGCTGAGACCCCATGCCCACCATCCCCTTCATATCCCTTTATTTCCCCTCCTTTGCCTGTTTGTTCTCGAGACAGGGTTTCTCTGTGTAGCCCTGGCTGTCCTGGAACTCACTCTGTAGACCAGGCTGGCCTCGAACTCAGAAATCCGCCTGCCTCAGCCTTCCCAGTGCTGGGGTTAAAGGTGAGCGCCACTACTGGCTTCCTAATATTTCTTGGTCAGAAAATTGATCTTTGTTACCTTGTTTGTTGTCTGTCTTCTTTCATGATTAAAATCTAACTTTTGCTATAGACCACTGATTTCCATCAGTTGCTGTTAAGAGACTTATACATAGTTGACATTAAGTAACTATTGCTTAGTAATAGTGAACACTGTTAGTTGATGCATTGGTTGACAATTTGCTTGATAAGTAATAGTAAGATTGATACTTGCTTTTTCTTCCAAAATAGTAAAGTTAAAAAAAAAAACTAGTTTTAATACAGATAAGATTTAATGCAAATTTTATTTTATTCTTGATACCAACTTCTAAATCTATTTGATGAAATCTTTTAGATTTTAAAAAAGGATTTATTTTACTGTATGTATATAAGTGTTTTGCCTACATGTATTCATGTGCACCAGGTGTCTGGTGCCCATGGAGATCAGAAGATGGTACTCCATTCTGTAGAACTGGAGTTAGAGATGGTTGTGAGCTGCCATGTACCTGGGTACTGGGAACTGAACCTGGGTCCTCTGCAACAGTTCTTAACCACTGAACCATCTTTCTAGCCTTGAAACTGTTTTATTAATAGTTTGGTTTTTGTTGTTATATTCTTTGTTTTTGTGAGACAGGGTTAAAGGCATGGGCCACTATGCTGGCAATCCTTTTTTATTTTTAAAGTATCAAATTTGAGTGTTTATCTAAAGTCCTGCACATGACTTTGTGCTGTGGTAATCTAAATGTTTCAGGGCTAAAAAAGAATCGTTGTCTTATGGAAGAAGGAGGGACGTGTCCCTGGAGCGGGACAGACATAGAGGGCTGTTCCTCTAAGTCCTTACTTTGTGCTGCAGAAGTGTAAATGAAGGTACAAGAGGCTGGCATTTGCTGGTCTGAGACTGGCTGTAGGCTCATCAGATCACCAGACTTTCTTCATATGTCTTGTGGAGAACAGCATATCCAGCTATTATGATGGACTTTTGAAGTGATGTTCATATGGTCAGATTTCCAATCATTCATACTTAGATTTTCTGTTCATACTGACATCATTAGAAGTTAAATTTTTTTAGTGCTTGTAAAAGATCAGTTAAAATTTTGGATGTTTTAAAGAAAAGGCCTAGGGTTGGTTCTTAGGTTTGTAAAGTTATCCCTTCTAATTAAGATTTTGTTTCAATATTTAATAATTGAAGATTTTTTCCCCTTTAGAATAATGGGATCTTATTTTCATGTTACAGTAGACCTAAGCATATAATGGAAAATCTTCCTTGAGAAAATGTAATTTGTGTGCTTTATTTAAGCTAGTAAGATTGTAGGTATGGTGTGACATGCACTCGGAAATCTGGGTCTATTCCTTGTTGGTATTCCGCCTATTCTACTTTGAAATGGGAGAGTACTAGGACCTACTTGATAGAGTCAGATTAATTGCCCAGAAGTGTTCGGTTCAGGCAAGGCTGTAGAAATTGAAGACTATTAATGATCGTAATTATCAGAAAAACTGTGCAATGGGAAAATACTTCAAATTAGTGTTTTTTGGTTGACATTTGCTCCTTTAGTTCATTACATGAATTATTCCCATTTAAGGAGGGAAAAAGTGGAGCAGGTAGAGCTGTGAGAATTAGGATTGAGAACAGAATGGAGAGCTAGTTCTGATGGAGTTATTGTTATCAGTGCCAGCTTCAGACAGACTGCTGTGAGGTCAGCACCTAGAGTGGGTCAGAGTTACCTTCCAAGGTAATTCCATTTATAGACAGGTAGAAGGCAAAATAATAATCTTGATGAATACATGAATTAGTTGTTACCAGTTAGTTGTCTACCAGGGCAGGTTTTCAAACTTATCTTGGTAGTTGCTTACTCTAATCAGTAAAACAGAACTCGCTTTGTATTTGGGCTGTTAGACAAATCTACAGGCATGCAAGTACACAGCACAGGCCTTTAGGAGGAGGGGATACTTGAAGAATCAGATACCTACAAATTTAGCTTTGCACTCCTCTGTCTCTGACCCATCCACCAGCTTGCACTTGGCTGGAACACTGCTTTGTTTTCAACTTGTTACTTGAGAGAGAGAGAGAGAGAGATAGAGAGAGGAGGGGGGGTAGAGAGGGAGGGAAAGAGAGAGGGGGGGAGGGAGAGAGGAAAAGAGAGAGAAGGGGGAGAGAGTGTGTGTGTGTGTGTGTGTGTGTGTGTGTGTGTGTGTGTTGGGAGCCCAGGCTTCTTAATGCCTTCTCTATCATAGCCATTAATAAATGAAAGCAGGTGAGACCTGGGGCTAATGTAAGGTGTTGCTTGTACTGTGTTGGGGTGGTATACTGAGTGAGCCATCTTACTAATGACTTGAAGCGCCTTGAAAGTTTTAAGGGGATTACAGGGAGCAGGAAGAGTAGGACTTGGCCAGCTTTAGCACCTTAGAATGGTGAAGGATGGCTTAGGTCAAGAATCCAGGAGTTGGAAGAAGGCCAAGTAGGAAGCCAAGGTGAGTTACTCTGTGTCAGAGAAGGCATGTCTGCCATAGGGAAGAAGGCTTGGCACACTAGGAGTGGTTTGCTATAACACTCAACTTTGCTTCCTTTAGGGAAGAAGCTTATTGTAGGAAACGGCTTGGCTCAAGTCTAGATGGTAATTAAGTTTGCTGAACTAAGTTATTGGAACTTGAAATTGAATTTTTGTAGAACAGGATTCATTTTTCAGTGTTTTCAGGGCTGATCATTTGGCACTAGACAACCAATTGTCCTCCCCTTGGGAAGATCACTTCTCCTCTGCCAGCTTTCCTCAGTTTCTTCCACCTCCTTGTGTAGGGTTGAGGCCTCCTGGGTTAGTTAGTGCTAAAGAAAAATCATCATGCTTTTCCCTAGGGCACAGTGGCCCATTCTTATAAGTAGTTCTAGCGCTTGGGAGGATGAGGCCAAATCAGGAGGTCAAGGCCAATCTTTGCTACATAGGGAACTCTTGTCTATCCTGGACTGCAGGACATGAGACTCTCAAGAGTGAAAGAATAAGTGGCTGGAGAGGTGGCTCAGGGGTTAAGCACACTTGCTGTTCTGGGAGAGGATCTAAGTTTGGTTCCCAGCATCCACATTGTCTTACAGTCACCTGTAACACCCGCTGTAGGGGATCTGGTGGTCTCTGCTGGCCTCTGTAGTAAATAAAAGAAAAAATAAATCTTAAAAAAGTTCACCTTGATTTATCCTGTCAACATGAATATTAGAATACATTTGTTCATGTCTTTTTTAATTAATTAAACTTATAGTTATTTATTTATTTAGTGTTTGGGTGGGGTTTGTGTTCCACACCCTGCATATGGAGGTGAGAGGTCAGTGGTGTAGAGCTGGGCTTCTCCCTCCACCTTTATGTTGGATTGATCTCAGGCTATTAAGCTGGCAAGTGCTTTTCCTGCTGAGCCATCTCATTGGCTTTCTTTTGTTTGCTTCTTGAGATGTTTTACTCTATATCCCAGTCTGGCCTGGAACTCACAGATTTAGTGCTGGGATGGCAGGCATGCACCACCGTGCCTGATTATTGTGTCCTATGGGTTTTAGTGCTCACCTTAGTGTGGTTGTACTGGTTAGTTCTGGCACCCTGACACAAGCTAGAGTCATCTGGGAAGAAGGAACCATAATTGAGAAAATACCTCCATCAGATTGTCCTGTAGGTAAGTCTGTGAGGATTGATGTGTGTGTGGACCCAGTCACTGTGGGCACTGCCACATCTGTGCAGGTGGCCCTGGGTTGTATAGGAAAGCAGATTGAGTAAGCTATGAAGAGGTAAGCATGTTCCTCCATGGGCTCTGCTTCAGCTCCTGCCTCCCAATTCCAGCCTTGAGTTTCTGCCCTCACTTCCTTCTCTCAGTGATGGATTAGATAGAACCTGTAAGCCAAGTAAACTCTTTCTGTCTTCACAAATTGCTTTTGGTTATGGTGTTTTATCCCAGCAACAGAAAGCAAAGTAGGATAGGGACTTATCTTTAGGTTATTGATAGCTCTAACACTGTACTTTTTGAGGTGCCGTGATGAAACCCAGCATCTTACATACATGCCAGGTAAGCACCCTGCCCTGGAGCTTTGCTACTGTCTTGGTTACTATCATGTTCTCAGAGTCATTAAAAACTCATCCTACCAAGCCCGCCCAAAAGTGCTGCTGGTTGTACCGATGGCTTATTACTTAGAACTAATATGTGAGAGTGGCTTCTGGACAGAGCACAATCATAGTACTTGCAGGCTCACCAAACATGTTATCTGTGTATGACCTGCACAAGATGGGCTTGTCAACATTCCATTGTATGTGGGGAGGAACACATGCGGGGCCCCACCCCTCCCTAGTGGATTATGGGCAGTTAGTGGCTGCTGGGAGAGGCATGGCATTTTCTTTAGTAGGGAAGCCACTGATACAGTTGCCTGAGCTCCAGTAAATACGTCAACAACCAAAACTAAACTCAGTGAGTGGGTCACACTTCAACACGAAAGATCTCAAATTGGGAATGGAGCTTGTTGGGAAGAAAAAAGGTGTCTTTAGTCTTTGTTCATGCCTGTATCCATGTGTTTGTCTGTGAGTGTGGGTGTGTGCTTGCCATGTATTGATGTGGGGGTCAGAAGACAACGTCAGGTGCTGGTCCTTGCTTTTCATCTTGAGTCAGAATCTCTTGTTCACTGCTGTGCAGATCAGGTACCTGGCCTGTGATCTTCTGGAGCTTGTCTCCATCTCTTATCTCATATGGGAGCACCCTGGGATCCCAACTCAGATCCTCAAGCTTTCGTAGCTGGCTTTTTTCCCGATTGTCTGAGACAGGTTATCTCTGAAGCCCTGGCTGTCCCAGCATGCCTATGTGGACCAGTCTAGTCTTTTTTTTTTTTTTTTTTTTTTTGAGACAGGGTTTCTCTGTGTAGCCCTGGCTGTCCTGGAACTCACTCTGTAGACCAGGCTGGCCTCGAACTCAGAAATCCGCCTATCTTAACTCATAGAAATCAAAGGTGTGTGCTACCACACCTTGCCCACACAGCAGGCTTATAAACCACTGATCTGTTTTTCCAGCCCTTTTTCCATTGAAAAGAGGTTTCAATGAGAGAGCGATGACGAGAAAGGGCAATGAGGTGAAATAACAAATTTATTATGTACATGAAAGAAATTGTAAAGAAGTAAAAAAAAGAAATGAATAATGTGTAGGTTGTTTTAAGAAAGCTTAAATATGCCTTAGTCAAAGCAAGTTAAGATGGAAATTTAAAACTCAGTAGCTGCAAATTGGGAAATAGTAGCACTTGGTTGCTGAGAAAATACAATGTAGAGTTAGTTCTGTAAGACTGTGTATAAAGCGCTACTGTATTGTATTCAGATTAAGATTTGGTGTTGTTAAAGATAGTTCAACTAAACTGGAATTTATATAAGGTTTTCTGGTTTAGTGGAGGATTCTTGGAATGGGATGCTTTAGACATTTTAAGAGTATTTAATATTTTTACACACTTTACTTGTGTGTATACATGTGCCATGGCACACATGTAGAAATCAGATGACAACTTGTAAGAGTAGATTTCTCTCTTTTCACTACGTGTGTTCTGGCGATTTGTGGGGTCAGGCTTGGTGGCATGTGCTTTTTGCCCACTAAGTCATTCTGCTTGCCCTATATACTTTTGTCTTAGGAATGCTAGACTAGAACTACACTCTTGAATTAAGAGTGAGGCTTTCCTTGGTGGATATTTTCTTTTCTTTCTTTTTTCTTTTTTTTTGGTTTTTCGAGACAAGGTTTCTCTGTGTAGCCCTGGCTGGGCTGTCCTGGAACTCACTCTGTAGACCAGGCTGGCCTCAAACTCAGAAATCTGCCTGTCTCTGCCTCCTGAGTGCTGGGACTAAAGGCGTGCGCCACCAGTGCCTAGCTGGTGGATATTTTCTTAAGGTAGGGTCTTACTCTTTATTCCAGATGGACCCCAGAACTCTTTATGTAGGTAAGTTTAGCCTAGAATTCTTATTGATCCTCTTGCTATCACCTTCATGTGCTGGGATTACAATGGGATGAGCTACCCTGTCAAGAAATGACAATTTGAATATAAGCTGTATGAAGTTGGAAAGGAAAACTAAGAAAAATAAAACATAATATAAAGAATTTAGGAAAGTTATTACAGAGAAAGCATACAAAGAATGTATTATTTGTGTTGCAAATGAAGAGAGGTTAAAACTACAACAACAACAACAACAACAACACATGGCATCAAAGACTGAGGAAGCTGGACACAGTGGTACACGCCTAATCCCAGCACTTAGGAGGTGGAGGCAAGATAAGGTGTTTAAGGTAGCTTTAGCTATCTAACAAGTTCGAAGTCTGGCTGGGCTACGACCCAGTCTCAAAACCAAACCAAACCAAACCAAACACTTCCAAAACCAAACCAAACCAAAACAAAAAAAAAAACCCCATAAGCTAGAAAGATGGCTCAGCAGTTACTAGTACTTGCTGCTCTATCACCCTGATTCAGATCCCAGCAACCATGTTGGATAGCTCCCAAACATCTGTAACTCCAGTTCCGAAAGATCTAATACCCTCTTCTGGCCTGACACTAGGACACACAAATATAAACACTCAGACACACAAGCATACATATAAAAATAAATCGGGCGGATTTCTGATTTTGAGGCCAGCCTGGTCTACAGAGTGAGTTCCAGGACAGCCAGGGCTACACAGAGAAACCCTGTCTCGAAAAACCAAAAAAAAAAAAAAAGAGTGAGGCTTTCCTTGAAGCAAATTTAAAGTTTTGTCATGATGACATGCTCGTCTTGTTGCCACGAATGGAGTCTGCATAGTGACCTCGCTAACTCATTTCTTTCAGAGACTATACCTTCTCATTGAAATACTTTAGTGGACTGTGGAATTCAACTCATTCATTGAAAATTTTTTGTTGAGTACTTTGGTGGACCAGACTTTGTCCTAGAAATGCAGCAGTAAGCAAAACAACCTGGGCCTTTGCTCTTGCAAGTGATCTATAATGATTAGTTCAGACAGGACTCTGACAATGATGAGTTCTGTTGGAAAACAGAAGGACTTCTTGGAGGAAGTAGTGTTTATGCTGAGATGTAAAGATGGAGGTACATCGATGAGATTCTTTTTCTTTGAGACAGGTTGTCATAACTTACTGTGAAGCAGAAGTTGGCCTTGAACTCCAGCCGCTCCTCTTGCTTTTACTCCCAACTGCTGAGATTGTAGTCATATAGTACCACAGCTGGCTGAGATTTGTCTTCTGAAAACGCCATTAGGACCAGAGATAACATTGGTGAAATTGTTTAAGTTGTCAGGAGCCAGATCATCTAGACTACAGAGTTTGTCCTTTTTTTCAGGGTAGTTATATGCCCACAAAATACAACTCACCTATAGACCCTTCTCTGTAGACAGAAGAATGTTTTCCTTCACTTTTGTTTGTTCTTGTGTGACGTGTGTGTGTGTGTGTGTGTGTGTGTATGTGTGTGTGTATAGTTGGTTGATGGGATATTCATTAACAAAATGGAATATTTCTTTGAGATAGCCTTATTGTTGGGGTGGAAATTTATTAAACTCTATTTTCTCTTTTTTAAAATGGCACAGGGGATTAAGCCTGTGGACTTGGGTGTGGTGGGTAGTTGCTCTACCTCTTTGCTCCATCCCTAGTTGGGGTTTAAACAGTTGTCATGGTAACATTGTATTTGTCATTTTTTATGCTCTTAAGGTTTCTTTGAAAACTAGTCAGTTAATAATTGTTTGCTTTTTAAAAGTATTGCAATTCTCAATATGAAAACACCAACAAATCACGCCTTTCTAAATTAAACCCAATCTGTAGTTTTAATTTTATGCTGTGTTGATGCTCCTAGATGCTAGCTACCAAGTCTTTGTAGTATATGCTCTTAGGTTTCATGTGGTTGTTTTGTAATTTTCTTTTGTGTTTGAGAAAGGGTCTTGTTCTGGGCTGTCCTCAGACTTATTCCTGGCAATTTTCCTACTTCAGCTTCTCAAGCCACCAACCACACTGCCTTCATAGTCTTTAATTCACTATTTGATGAGCCACTTCTTGGAAGGACGGACATGATACAGTAATTCAACTGGAAAACAAAGTTTTAAAGGATTAGAACTAGACTTACTTTTTGTTTTAAGAACTAGAATTCCTATTAGCATTTGTCTTAATTAGGGTTTCCATTGCTGCAGTAAAACACTATGATCAAAAAGCAAGTTGAGGAGAAACGGACTCAAGCACCACAGGAACCTGGAAGCAGGAGGCTATGGAGGGGCTGCTGCTTACTGGCTTGCTCCTCATGGCTTGCTCAGCCTGCTTTCTTATAGAATCCAGGACCACCAGCCCAGGGATGGAACCCCTACCTAATGGGCTAGGCTCTCCCTATCAATCACTGATTAAGAAAATACCTTACATACTTGCTTACAGCCTGGTCTTTTGGAGGTATTTTCTTAATTGAGGTTCCCTCCTCTCAGGTGACTAGCTTACGTCAAGATGACATAAAACCAGCCTGAGCATCATCCACAGAAATTTATTCAGTGAAGTCTTAAGCAGCAGTAAACTATAACTAGGTAAGGCAGTAAACATTTGTGCTTTAAAATTATTGTGCAGATTAGAAATAAATAAAAGATTTAAAATATGACAGATTGAAAATAAGTTAACTGAATTCATCTTGTCACTTGCTAATTTAACATCTTTCTGTCATAGCTGGGTGGCACATGCCTTTAGTTCCAGCACTTGGGAAGCAGAGGCAGACAGATTTCTGTGACTTCTGGGCTATCCTGGTCTATATAGAGAGTTCCAGTCTAGCTAAGGATACATAGTGAGACCCCGTCTCCTTACCTCCCAGAGTTTTTTCCTTTCTGTTATAACAAAAATTATCAAGACTTTTCTGTGTCTAGCCTGTGTTTGAGTGCTTTCCTGCTGGAAAGGGAGCTGGATTTTTGACACTTTACCGAACGAAGGAAGAGATCATCTGAAATCATTTCAGGCTCTAACCTTTGGAAGAGTCTAACTGGGTAAATAAAAGGACCATAGAGCTTAGGAGCTTCTGACACAGTCAGTGTCTAAATGACCACTTTTGTGTCTAAATGACCGGTTAGTGCATTTCAGAATGATTTTAGTCATTTTCAGACAGCATACCTGGGAGTGAGAATCTATACTTGATAATAATCTATTTTTAAATCAATTAATTCATTTATTAAAGTAATCTTTAAAATGTCGTTTACTTTACATGTCATACTTAGGGCAGTTATCTGTCTCTCCTGGTTGGGTAGTCATGAAGTTTTGTCTGATTCATTTGGAGATTAGTGGTTAATAACTTTCCCCCAGAGTATGGTCAGTTGTGAAGACTGTTGTGAGTTAGTATAGCTCACACTAGGAATACTGGTAAATGTTACATGTAAATATGTATATATAATATGCGTTATATGTAAATATTAGTTGTTATTGTTTTTGTTACCATTTATTTATAGATGTTATTTCTTACCTGATCTTATGACTTGGTTCTCAGTTGGATTTTGTGAATAATACCTTTTTGTGTTCTGTCATCAGAAATGTGGGCATTTGCTTTTTAAAATCGATTTAGTCCTATTGACTACATCAGGTAAAAATGATAAATCACTATATAACATTTGCTTAGTGTGCTTAACAAAGCAGTTAAAAAGAATTTTGGGGTAACATTTGGAAGCTGTCAAAATGAGTACATGACTGCACCTAAGGAGTAGTCTAGCCAAGTGTGAGCTTGCTGTGTTATGACAGATGTTAAACGTGTGTTCACCTGTCTTCTCCAGCTGGTGTGGCAAGTTGGCGTGGGTGGAGCCTGGGGAATTAGATGTGTGTCATGACACTGGTTATCATCACTGTGAAATGTCAGGGGACACTGTTGGTGGTTGCCAATTATAGTTAAGTGGTTAGTGGGTGCTACCTGGATAGAAAGGAAATAGCTGTTACCCTAACAGTATATGTTAAGTAGGGACATTGAAGCATCTTTAAAAAAAGTTTTTAGGAGTTGTGCAGAAGTATCTTTGTAGCAGGTGGCCTAGAATATGTTTTTAAAACTTTTCCATCATCTGTGAATTTTTGCTTAGAGCTATTTTTATGAGAAAGTAGGATTTGCACACATTGTAATTTTGATTAATGTTGAAACCTGCACTTAGTCGAATGTACGTAGATGTTTTTTCTTCCCTCTGAGAAGTTGCGGTTATTACAGTGTCCACTTCTAATGAGAATAATAAAATTAACTTGTCCTTGACCTGCCATTAGTTCATGCCAAGCTGAGAAAAGGCATTGACTTTTGTTCATTGTCCTTTCTCCTGGATAAATGACCACAGATCCTGTTCGCCCACCTGTGACGTTTTGGAGCATCTACCTTGCAGACTCATATAAGGGGAATGTGTGTAGAATGCCTTCATCAGAACTGACAGCCAGCAGGTGCTTGGTAATGGACATTGTCATGGTTCTGACCCCACGGTCAGGGTCCAGGCCACTCTTGCCAGTGTATTTCTGGTATCTGGGAAGTTTCCCCGCTCAGTCCTTGCTGAGGCAGAAAAGCAGTTCCTCCTGTGTGTGAATGGGTGCTGATTTTACTACAGTATTTCTTTGTATGCATTCATTCTTGTAGTGCCTCATGGTGCCTGCTGGAGGTGTGGCTTTAAAGACAGGTTTACCCTTATGATCTAGTCTGGGTAGTCTGAGAGGTGTTATTTTGGCAGAGCGCAGTCTCTGAAAGGCCCCTGACCCTTAAAGGTTGCCAAGCACCATGTATGGACTTAGGTCTAAATTTCCTTTTCTGGTTTTGTTTTCCATCTCTTCAGCTGTGTCTGAGGCTAACATGTGTGAGATGTGGGATAAGCACTTATTGAATGACTGAGTTTGGCAATATGTATATATATCAAGATTTGTGGGGTCTTTCCTAGCTAACATTTATTTGATTTCCCAGAGGAGCAGATACAGTATACAAGCCTTAAGTAACCTCATTGCAGTCTTGGCAATAAAACCAATTCCATTTCCTGTCACCTTTGTGGCTTAGGCTGGGCACAGATTTGCTGTTCCACAGAATTGCTGCTGGGATTGACCTGGAACCTATCAGCTCCTTTCCTTGAAATGTGCTAGAGGAGAAGGGGATGGGACACAGGGCTGTAAGGCCTGGGTTTCATGTGCTCTTCTGGGTCTGTGTGAGTGGAAAGGGATCCTCAGGGAGAGTGGGATTGTTTCCTCCTCTCTCTCCCCTTTTTGAGACAGGGTCTCTCTCCCTGGCTTTCCTGGAACTCTCTATGTAGACCAGGCTGGCCTAGAAGTCATAGGGATTCACCTGCTTCTGTCTCTTGCTAGGGTTAAAGATGAGTGCCACCATGAAGCCTGGCTCCCCTTTCCTAGTCTGGCTTCTTAATTGCACCATGAAAGTTGAGAACCTAAAAGGTTTCATTCTTTTATGAGTGTTTGTCTACACATGTGTATATGCACACATGTGTACTTGGTATCTAGAGAGGTCAGAAGAAAGCATTGGATCTCCTACAAGTACAGTTGCAGATGGTTTGTGAGCTGCCATGTAGGTGCTGGGAACTGAACCCAGGTCTTTTGCAAGAACAGCCAGTGCTTTTAATCCCAGCTTAGAAAAATTTAAAAGCTGCTTTTAATTTTAGATTTAAACAAGTGCAATTAAAAAGGAAAGGTTTGAGTCTACAATGATAGGAATCCTTTCTCCTGCCTCCTGCTGATGCATAATCTTACACTTTTAAATATATAGGAAGAGTTTTAAGTGATCTATGCCTTCATTTCTTTATTTGCGTGAGATTAGGTAGAAGGATTTGCTGGGGTTTCAATTTTTTTGTTTACTTAAATTTTTTCCTTGAGATTTATTTATTTTTAATTTTATGTGTCTGGGTATTTTGTTTGCATGTGTGTCTAGTGCAAAATGTGCATGAAGTACCTGAAGAAATCATAAGAGTGTGTGTTATTCTGCTGGAACTGGAATTATAGACAGTTGTGAGCTGTAGGTGCTGGGAACTGAACCCAGGTCCCTTGGAAGAACAGTTAGTGCTTTTAACCACTGAGTCACTCTCTGGGTCCCTCTTCCCTATTTTGAGAAGAGGCTCTGCTCTATCCCAGACTAGCTTGGAATTTGCCACTCTGTAGGCCAGATTGGTCTTGAACACACCCAATACTGTTTCTTTTTTTTTTTTTTTTTGCCAGCTGCCATGGATAGGTGTAAGTTGCCATGCCAGGGAGGTTTCTATATTTTTGGGCAACAGAAACACATTTATTTGGTTATATTTTTAAAAGATTGTACAGCATTTAGGGAGATTTTCTTTAACTAGGAAATTTGTTTTCAAAGCTCTTTAATTTTCTTGAAGCTTAATTTCATAAGCTTCAGTCTGTCCTTGTCCTCTGCACCTGAAGGTGATGGTGTGTAAGTGAATGGACCCTGAAGGGTCTTCCTTTGGAGAGTGTACCTGTAGAAGCTGTGCTGGTCAGAATCTGGCTCCAGGGGTTTCCTTTTTTCCTGGACACCCACTTTCACATATCAGATAAACTGGTCTCTGAACTTTGATGGCTACTTTCATTCATTCAAACAATTCCTGTTTTGGTTCCAAAAGGGCAGTTTTCTTGCAGCTATTAAATAGTTAGGTTTCCTTTTCATCTGTTCTCTGTTTTTAGAGGGAGAGTGGGGTCTTTCACAGCTGTTGGCCTCTCTTTGGTGATAATGGGTGAGCTGTTTTAGAAACTAACCCATTCTAATACCACTTTAACTCCGTATTTCACCATTAGGCCATTGCAGGGTTGGGAAATCAATGGCAGTCTTCATAGGCTTAGGATTGTGGCCTGTTCTGGTTAGCAGGAGATGTGGTGCTTTGGGCACAGCAGGCACTGAAAATCCTTGACAAAGACTATGATGCAATCTATGTAAGTGGTTGCCAAACAGCTTCATATGGAAGGAGGATTCTACTTGGTTTAATGATGGTTTGGAAGAGTATGTTTTGTTCTGTAGGGCTGGAGCTCAAACCCAGCTGGTAGGCAAGAACTACAGTGCAGAGCCCCCTTCCAGCCCCTTCCCAGACGAACAGATGAATATATTTGTGCACATGCATTCTCACATGCAAATGGACCCCCCCAGGTGTGTGTGTGTGTGTGTGTGTGTGTGTGTGGCATTGTACTGCTTTGAAAAGAGAGCTGGTCAGAAGAAAACAGTAACAGTGCTCACCTTTGGGGAGTGGGAACAGAAGAAGGGTTGGTTCCCAGCTTGGTTGACACTGTTGGTCTTCCTAAGTGGTTACCATCTCCTTCAGTCTTTCTGTTAACTCTTCCCTAGGGGTCTCAGTCCTCTGTTCAGTGCTTGGTTGTAAGTATCTGCATCTGTCTCAGCTGCTAGGTAGAGCCTTTCAGAGAACAGCCATGCTAAGCTCCTGACTGCAAGCACAGCATAGCATCATTAATAATGTTAGAGATTGGTGCCTGCCCATGGGATGAATCCCAAGTTGGGGCAGTCACTGGTTGGCCATTCCTTCAGTCATTGCTCCATTTTTGTCTCTATATTTCTTTTAGACAGGAACAATTTTGGGTTGAAAGATCCCTGGGTGCTCCCAGAGACTGAGCCACTAACCAAAGAGCATGCACAGGCTGGTGCAAGCCTTTCCACCCCAGCACAATGAAGCAGAGGGCTGCCTTGTCTGGTCTCATTGGAAGAGGATGCACCTAATCCTGAAGAGACTTGGTGCCCCAGCATGGGGAGATATCTGGGGGAAGCACACTCTCAGAGGTGAAAGGCGTGGGGGCAACATCTGGGATGTAAATAGTTAATAAAAAGGATTCCCTTTTTACCTTGACACTAAAATATTAATTAAAATGTAGTATAGTAATGTACTTTAGATCTGACTGGTTTCCAGCTAATAGGAGGCAGACAAACAGTAGGGAGAAAACTGGTATCTGTGGGTGTTGATGGGACACTAGCAATCAGACTAAGTTTTTGTAGCTACTCCATGTGAGACATAACACAGCACTTCAGTATAGTTAAGTGCTTAGTTCTGTTGTAGAGGCTTGTGTGTTAATCTTACCTTTTCCATCCTGCGAACAGCTGTCACTCATCTACATGTCTGTCTGTGTCAGCTAAGTGCAGAGTGAAGCCTGTCTGTTATAATTGCTTCCTTTTCCCTAAGACTTTAGTTATTATCCCTCTAGATAATAAAGTTAGAGAAGCATTATCTATTTATTATTGTTGTTATTAGTTTGAGATAGAATCTCACTGGAACTTGCTCTGTAGACCAAGAGCTGGCCCAGAGCTCCCAAAGATCTCCCCTTGTTTGTCTCCTATGTGCTAGGATTACAGGCATGTGCTACTGTGCCCATCTGAGAGGCATTATTTTTGGTGTTCATTGGGAGGGCAAAGTACTTAGTCACTTTCAGAAATGGTGTGGAACATTGAAAAAATAAACTCTGGTGTGAAAATTTTGGTTCTCCTTGCTTCTTGAGATTCTTATGTTAATGATTTTACTTCATAAAGTGCTCAGTTCTGCTACACTGGAGTGAACCGAGCAGTGGTTGGTGCATTATGCTGCTTTGCATTTTTCATTGCTATCTGTGCCAGCTTACTTTGCTCTTGCAGCTTGGTGTTTTGTCTGGTGCTTAGTGGTTTGCAGTAGGTTGGGGTATGTTGAGTTTTTGGGTGACTTAATTCTTAACAAACCCTATTCTGGGGCTTAGCAGTTGGGGCTGGGCCCAGCTGTGTGGTGTTCTTGTTCCCTCTGGATCCCTCCTGCAACATCAGTCAACTGGCATTTGAGGGTCTTGCCCAAATACCTCATGGGTGGGTGACTGTTGGTCATCTGTGGCTCCAAGCATTCCTGGGCCTTGAGAGTCACCTTGTCCAGTTGATGAGCCTAGTCTTTTTCACTTGGTAGACTATATGCAGCATGAGATGGCTGTACACACGCTAAAACACTTTGCACATTTTTGTATGTGTCATGTTTGGCATTGTCTTTGGGCCAAACAAAGCAAGCTGCAAGGGCTTTAGAAATTCAAGGGTGAAAAAGGACTCCTTTTTGCAGGGGGAACTCTATACTGTAATGGCATGAATTCAAGCGGGGAACGAAACTGGCCCCTTCTCCATCCATGAAGGAATGTTGATGGGCTCAGTCTTGTGCAGATAACCACAGCTGCTGGGAGTTCATGAGTTCAACAGCCATATTATGTCCAGAAGACAGTGTGAAGCAATATTTTAATTTGATGGCTTTTCTTGATAAATATTTATCTTCATAGATTTGGGCACGTAATCATTATATGCCTCAAGGTGATGTAACTGCATGGCTGTGCATCTGTTGTATGTTTTAGAGAAGGTGGCCCATGGGCAGACGCTCTTAAGTCAGACTTGCAGTAATAATGCCTTCTTGGCCTTGTCACATTCCCACAGACTCCTAAGTTGCCTTTTCTCACTTGTGTGCCAACTCGCCTAGGTCACACAGGGAAGACTTCCTCTGGGCTTAGCTAGCTTAGGCATACAGTACTAGCTTTCAGATGTAATTTGTTTTTCAAATCGTTTTCCCATTGCTGCCTGTCTGGTTTCAATTCTGAATTCTGTTAGTTCCCAGGCAATTACCACTTGTAGGTATGTGCTTATAATATATAGCCAAAGTCTCATTTGGAACAAGAAGAGAGGATGAGACTGAATAGGAAGAAGGCCATCTTGGTCTTGTGACATACCTGAATCAGAGAATATTAAAACATAAAGACATTTATTTGTCTTTTTATTTTTGAGAAAAAGTCGTGCTGTGTATCCTAGGTTAGCCTTGAAGTACTCTGTAGTCAGGCTAGTCTTGAAATTAAAGCAATTCTTTTGCCTCATTGCCACGAGTGTTGAGATTATAGGCATATCACCATGCTTAGCCAATGTTATGTTGTGTTTTTTTTGTGTGTTTATGGTTTATTTCTGTGTGCTCACTAGTGGGTAGAGGTCCATGACAGGCTGTTTTCCTTAGTTGCTTTTTCATATATTTTGAAGCAGGATCTGTCATTGACACTGGAGTTTACTGACTAGACTAGCTGGCTAGTAGGTTCCTTGAATGTCTCTCTTCCTCAGCAATGGAGAAATTTTTGAAATTTAAAAAAAAAAAAATTATTTATGTTATGTGCATGAATTCACTATAGCTGTCTTCAGACACACCGCATCAGATCCCACTGCAGATGGTTGTGAGCCACCATGTGTTGCTGGGAGTTGAACTCAGGGCCTCTGGAAGAGCAGTCAGTGCTCTTAACCACTGAGCCATCTCTCCCGCCCAGACAATTTTGAATTTAAAAGTTAAATCTGTTTGATAAAACTAGCATATAATAAACCATGTAAACCACCGTAACAGAAGTATTCACAGTGGGATGACCTAAAGATTTTAGGCAGTACCTGTTTAAGCCAGTGGAAGGGTTATTTGTTTGAGAATTGGAATGCTAATCTATAAAGAAGCAGAGGAATTTTTTCTTAGATCTTTGATTTGGAAACACTGCTGATTTTACATTACATTTCTTTAATATGTAAGTAAGTATATGCAAATGCGAAGGTATATATTAAATTCTTCTTGATTAGAGCCACATTCAAGTCTGAAGTGTAACTTTCTTATTTTTGGGGGGGAGGGGGAGTGTTTCGAGACAGGGTTTCTTTGTGTAGCCCTGGCTGTCCTGGAACTCACTCTGTAGACCAGGCTGTCCTCGAACTCAGAGATCCGCCTGCCTCTGCCTCCCGAGTGCTGGGATTTAAAGGTGTGCACCACCACTGCCTGGCTGAAGTGTAACTTTCAAAGAGCTGAGACATGGAGTGTTGGTCGTGGTGTCTGTTCACAGCAGTAAAACCCTAAGGCAGGGTGGTTGTAGTAGGAGGCGGAGAGATCATGTCTCCGAGCACAAACAGAGCAGAGAGCAAACTGGGGCAAGCTAGATATACCCCTCAGAGCTCACTCCGGGGGGTTACTCCTCCAGCAAGGCTCCACCTCATAAAGGTTCCATAACCTCCTCAATAGTACCACTAACTGGTGACCAAGTGTCCAGATGCCCGAGAGTACAGGACTGTTTTCATTCAGACCACCACACTTGGTAACAGGCTTAGAACTCTAAGGGGAAGAAAACTATGTTGTGTTTAAGGGGCAGAGTAGACCATGTACGTGCAGGCTTGAGCAAGGACAACAAGCGGGGCTACTCAAGCTAGGATTCTTCAAAGAGTACTCTAGAGCACTCGGAGCATGCAGTCCTCCATGTTAAGTCCCCAGATGGATGCTTTTCCAACTGAGCTGCTCCACTGCCCCTAGGCACAAGAGACTCATACATGCCACAGTAATCCTGGTGGCTGGTTGAAGACTTATTTTTATTTAGAAAATTCAGAGACTTCTGAATTTCCTAATATAGTGCAGATCGAGTATCTTTTATTTAGAATGCTTGGGGCTAGAAGTGTTTCTGATTTAATATTCTTTTGGAGTTCTGGTATGCCTCCTTCCCTAATGTTGGAATATTTGTATATTCATAGTGAGATACTTGAGGGTGGGACTTGAGTCTAACAGGAAATCCATTTCTGTTATACATACACCTTATATGCACAAAAGATGATTTCATACACATATGCCTTATATGCACAAAAGATTGATTTTTTTGTGTGTGTCTGTGTCCTCGCTTTTGATTAGTACCTGTCATAAGATTATACAGAATTCAGTATTTAATAAACTGTCACCTTGGTGTGCAGAGACTTGACTTTCATTGTCCAGTGTGGGGGCACATGCTTGTAATTCTAGCATTCAGGAGACTTAGTGTTATGCAGTGAAACCTGTTTTACAAAAAACCTTAGACTTTCAAGTTAGATTCTCAACCTGTAGCTTCTTTTTCTTCTAAGGCCTGGTGTATTCAGTAAAACTGATGTCCCAGCAGGAGGTGCTTCGGGTACCGGAAAGAGCCTGTGGAGGGGAAGAGGAGCTCCTTGCTTCTTTGTAATGCATTGGGGATTTTTTGGAAGCCCGTGGTAGCCCTGCAGTGCCCACCACTGCTTGCTTCTCTGAGCTTCTGAGATGTTTCCTCCCCAGCCTGCAGTGAGAGACATGAAACAGGAAGTGATGGTGTATGTTGACCAGTCCTGTCCTGCTGTGGGCAGTGTGCTTCCTTCCGGCCACTCCCTCTGTTCCTTTCTCACCCTCTAGCATTCTATAGCTAAAATACTCAACCCTTTGTGTATAGTTAGTGGTGTGCCTGTGACTGAGAGAGAGAGAGAGAGAGAGAGAGAGAGAGAGAGAGCGTGCGCATGAATTTGAGGACGTTGGTTCTCTCCTTTCACTATGTGGGTGGGTCCTGGGATTTTAGGAAACTCAGGATTTTAGACTTGGTGGTAACCTTTACCTGCAGGCCTCCAGCCTCTTTTTTGCTGTTTTTCATTTTAATATTCTTTAGTTATAACTTTATTAGCACACAGTATTCCTATTTCAAGTATATTCTCTGTTCAGAGTAGTCATAGGGTGGTACAGCCATCTCAACTACTCAATTTGAAAGCATTTTCATCTCTTCTCAAATTCTATAGCCTCCTTCTGCTGTCTCCATCACTGCCACTCTAAAATGTAGCTTTGCCTGTTGTGCAGGTGACACAGGCTTAATAATGTAAAGTAGGGTTTGTTGTGTGATTGACGTATTTCATTCAGCACTGTAAATTCAAGGTTTCCTCATGTACCAGTTTTCATTCCTTTTTATGGTTGAGTAATATTCCATTGTAGCACCTTTTTTTCTTTCTTTTTTTAAATTAGAAACAGTTGGTATCTTAGGGTTTTACTGCTGTGAAGAGACACCATGACCAAGGCAACTCTCATAAGGACAATATTTAATTGGGGCTGGCTTACAAGTTCAGAGATTCAGTCTGTTATCATCAAGGCAGGGGCAGGGCAGCATCCAGGCAGGCATGGTGCCGGAGGAGCTGAGAGTTCTACATCTTGTTCTGAAGGCAAATAGAAGACTGGCTTCCAGGCAGCTAGGATGGAGAGCCTTAAAGCCCACACTCACAGTGACACACCTACTCCAACAAGGCCACACCTCCAAATAGCGCCACTCCCTGGGCTAAGCATATTCAAACCATGACAGTTGGTGAACACGTGTTTCTACTTTTTGGCTATTATGAGGAATTCTGTTAGGAACATTCATGTGTAAACTTTGATGCACATACTTTCAGGGTTGGAGAGTAAATGCCTAGAAATGGAATTCCTGGGCAACTGTTTAACCCTTGAGGAGCGAGGCACTCCCTGACATTACCACTGGGAATGTATGGGATTCTATCTCTACATTCTTACTAATCCTTTCTAGCCACTGTGTTGGGATAACTGGCACTCCCTGAGGATGCTGAGCATCTTCTCATGTGTTTCTTGATTACCTGTATCACCTGGTTATCTTCTTGGAAGAAATATCTGTTCCGATCTTACGTGTTTGTGGGTTATTGAATTTATTATCAAGAGTCAGGATTCTTTTTATGTCTGGCTACAGGTCCCTAATAAGAATAGATTTTTGTAAATGTTTTCTTCCATTTATTAGACTGCCCATTTGGGCTTTTTATTTTTTGCCTTTTATTTTGCTAATTTTCTTCTCACTTTTTTTTTTTTTTTTGGTACATTTTTAACTTGTAGCCTGCTGGCTAAGAATCAGAATATCTAATATTATGGTTAGTGATTTTTATTAATTTTTGACAGTCTTATATATTTTTATAAGGGATGTTAGTTGTTTTTTACATACATCCCCCTCTTCATCCTCCACTGTCTCTTGCTGTAGCCAAGTCCCCCTCCTACTTTAATGTCTTCTCAGCTAGAGCATGGGTGGGAGGTTGTAGAGCAAAGGCGACTAATTTATCAGTGGCTATACCCTGAAGACAGGACACAATTAACAATTAACACAGTAATTGTAAGTACTCCTGTAGGGAGGCATGGGCCCCTGTGGGCCTCTCAGCAGTCCGTGATGGAATATTGGTGGGCCCAGTCTTATGTAGGACTTCAGATAGCCACAGCTGTAGTGACTTCATGATGCAATGGCTCTGTCAGGGCCAGAAGACCTCTGTGTTGGACAAGTGTGCTTCTTGTCTCCCCATCTGGCTCTGTAGAGTCTTCCTATCCCACCTTGCTTGATGTTCCCTGAGCCCTGGAGCAGGCTGATCACTCTGAGCTCACTTATTCTGGGCACTTGGGTAGCTGTGGGTTGTGCTGTAATCCATACCTGCAGCCTAAGAAGCCCCTTTGATGAAGGCCCACTGCAGCACTAATCTCAAACAGTGATTTTGAACTGGACCCTGATGGTTAGTGTGGCTCACTCGATTGGCAGGATCTGGATCACATAAGTGGCAAGCCTGGATAGATTAGATTAGTTGAGGCAGAAAGAACCACCCAAAGCATGATGGCACTGTTCTCTGGGCCGGAGTACCCGATTGCACAGAAAGGAGAAAGCCAGTTGAGCATTCCTTGCTCTCTGCCCTCTGAATGGCTGCAGTACCTTAGCCCCTTCAGGCTCCTGCTGTCATGGCATGCCCATGGCATGCCCAGCAGCCTGTTACATCTAACAAGAAGAGGAATTAAAATACCCGGGTTTGTCTCAGTTATCTCATGAGGGTACTGTTGACACTAGGCGAGTCACTGCAGTTCCCCAAATCTAAGTGGTTATGGCTTCTTTACAAACACTCACCCATTTCCTCTGTAAAGGATGGACTTGAAACACTTTGCTTGACATTAAAAATTTGCAACAGGAGGCCCTCTCTATTTCCTCCCTTTCTCTTCCACTTTCTTTCCCTTCCTTCCTTCTTCTTCCTCTCCCTTTCCTCCTTTTTTGGGGGGGTGGGGTGGGGTTGGATAGGGCAGGGTCCTGCTGTGTGGCCCAGACTGGCGTTAAGCTGCTGATCCTCTTCCTGACTCAAACTTGCGTGTGCTGGGATTGTAGGTGTGCACCACCATGCCCACCTGCAGTGTTTTAGCATGTCTTCCTTGACTTAATTTTCGCATGCTGATTGTCACCCAGGTTTGAGACAGTCAGACCTGTAACATCCTGACTTTGCCTGTGTGTCATCAATGCCTTCCTTAGCCCTCTTAACCCTCTTCAGGTAGTAATTCCCTCCTTGGGTTCTGAGTCTAGAGAAGTGTTCATCGTGCTGTACGGTGCCTAGTGTGAAGTACATGCTTAGTGATACATGTGCGAGTGTAGATGGGTGCGTGCCGCAGTGGGCACATCTAAGGACAAGATTCTGCTGTGAGTCCCAGGGAATGAGCTAGCCCAGCAATTCATTCATTCATTCATTCATTCATTCTTCCCTCCCTCCCTCCATTCTTTTCTTTCTCTCTTTGTTTCTTTTATTTTCTTTCTTTCCTTTTTCCCCACCAAAGACAGGGTTTCTCTGTGCAGTCCTGGCTGTCCTGGAACTAGTCCTATAGGCCAGATTGGCCTTGAGCTCAGATCCACCTGAGTTTCCCTCCTGAGTGTTGAGATCTAAAGAGTACACCACTATTCTCTCCCTCCCCCGCTAGCTTTTTATACATACTTTACAAAGTTTACTGTTTTAGATTCTAAAGGTGTTGGATTTTTTCACGATACAATCAAGTTTTGAGTCAGTCTCCTTAGCCTTGAACTCACCATTCTCCTTCCTCAACCTCCTGTATTTTATAATCCTTCCCCCACTCTTAGTGCAAGGCTGAGTTTCTGGCGTGTACAGGACCATGGTGGCTGAGTGTAAGGTGGTGAGAAATGCTGCTCAAGGCAGTGTATGGATTTCTCTGTGGCCATCGTCATGTTAAAGGGGAGGCATTTGATCTAGAGTGTTGTGGTGCTGCAGAGTGTACTCAGCAGCTGTGGGGAGCAGAACCGTTGGTCGGGAAGAGAGTCCCCACTTTATCAGTGACTGGAGATGGGCTGGCTCCAAGAGCACACACACCCTTGGGGTTGGGAAGAGAGTCCAGCTTTATCAGTGACTGGAGATGGGCTGGCTCCAAGAGCACACATACCCTTGGGTGGCTGCTTGAGCGTGGAAAAGGGGTTGGAGAGCTGAGGTAAGGGCAGAGCATTCCGTTCACAATCAAGTTATTGCTATCCAGTGTTTTGCATGTTACAATTTATTCATTATTGTGTGTGAGTGTGTTGATAATAGTTGTGTGCATGCCACTCCTCACTTTCAAGCAGTCATCATTAACTTCAGTCACCTTTTAGAGCTGTAAACTGTTTTTTGTCTTCTTAAAAAACTTCCTTGGGAGTTACCCAGTGAGATGATCTTAGTAACACTGTAAGATTTCATGTCTTCCCTCTGAAGTACTTCCTGATTACTTTAGTTCTTAATCTTTCCAGCTTCCTGACATTAGTAACATTTATGTGAAGAATCTGGTATCACTTGTTCATTCTGGTAACCCTGTATTGGGGATTTGCTGAATGCTGAAGTGCCTAAGTGACAATGATAAATGAGAATCAACAGTAAATGCGCGCGCGCACACACACACACACACACACACACCCCTACACCTACCTTCATATATATCTCCCAAGCATCTTACATGGTGAGTAAATAGTTCTCAAGAGTTACTTGATGAACTTCTTAGATGGGGAATTTTTAAAGTTGGCGCTGAGGAAAACTTTTGGCTGGAAAAGCTAAGGGGCATTTAGGGATATCAGACCTTTGAGGTAGACTCTGTACAGTATGCATGTCTTGTGTGCAGGAGTCTGCTCAGGTAGAATGCTGGGAACAGTCTACCTGTGGTAGGTTCTTCATTTGAGAGTAGCTTGGAAAGTTATTCTTGAAGCCCTTCCAAAAGTCCTCATTTCTGAGTAACGAACTGAGGTGTTCAGATCTGGGCTCAGAGGACTCTGAAGTGATTTCAGAACTGCATGCTTAATCAGAACTTCAAAGAGCTTGTTTTGTTTTGGCCTTACTGGGCAAAGCAGGCCTTTCTTAGCAAAGCACATTTGGGGTGTTGGGAGGATGCTGCTTTAGTTAGTTGGGATTTTCCCAAATGGCTGCCTCAGATTCTGCCACTTGGACCTCTTAAATAAGGGCCGTTAAATAAAGCCCTTAGCTAACTCTCACCATTATAAACACTTAGGAGACACGTTATTTATGCAGAGATGAAATTCATTATAGTATACAGTAAGTACACTGACGTGCTTTTGAGACCAGGGTGGTAGTAGGAAGCATTAGCGGTGGCTCCTGCAGTGTTCACATGGGATTTAAATGTCCTGCTTTTGCCCATTCCTTATGCCACTTCTTTGCCCTGGGACAATTGTTGGTAAATGACTGTGTGACTAAAAGTCTCTCAGTTGCTCTTCATCTGCACTCTCCTGTGGCTCTCATTTGGGAGATCTCACCTGGGG
Source organism: Rhynchomys soricoides (assembly GCA_019843965.1). NCBI lineage: Eukaryota > Metazoa > Chordata > Mammalia > Rodentia > Muridae > Rhynchomys > Rhynchomys soricoides. Next base: position 567,155 of record JADRCH010000194.1, on the reverse strand, counting down.
ATGTGCAGGCCAGATGGCTTGGCTGGGAGCCACAGACCAGACATGGATTTGGACGTGACCCAGTGCTTTCTTTTTAATCCTGCATGGACCAGCTGGCCTGTTCCCAGCTCGCTGCCACACACCCTGTGTTCCTGATGGCTTCAGTGTCTTTGCCCTGCTCATTTTCCCCAAGAAGGAATTCCCTCTTCTGTCTCTGTAGGGTTCAGTTTAAGAGCTAGGCTTCCTGAAAAGCTTTCTCTGTCTAGTCTAGATGATGCCTTTCTGTAAACCTCACTGTGTGTGTGGTACCATAAATATTGCCAGCTTTTCTGTGTGATTTTTGTAGGTATTTACTGTGTCGTTCTTGGTCTATGGTTGTTCATGTGTTGGACTATCTTCATGTATTGCCCTGTTTTACTAGTAAAACCCAACACTGAAGGATTATGCTTTGTAGATAGCATGTGTTGACCCTCTGCAATTTTTGTGTGTTTTGATGCTGAGGTCTCAGAATGTTGCTTGGGCTGGTCTTGAACTTGTAAGTTCAAACAATCTGCTTTCCTTAGCCTGCTGACTGTCTGGGACCACAGGTACACACAACTGCTCTACCCTTTTTATTTTGTTTTATTTTTAGATAGGGTCTCTGCATACCCCTGTCTGTCCTGGACCTCCTTATGTAGACCCACAGATGCCCGCCTGCCTCTGCCTCCCGAGTGCTGGGATTAAAGGTGTGCACACAGTGCCCACCTATTCTTTGTTTTTCAAAAAAATATTTTGAGGCAAGGTCTCCTGTAGCTTATTCTTACTGAATTTAGCAGAATGACCTTGAATTTACAAGTGCTGAGATGACAAGCGTGTGCCACCATATCTGGCTCATTTGTAGTAGTTGTTGTTGATTTTTTTCTTCCTTTTTCCTGCTTTTTTGAAACAGGATCTGACCATGTATCCCAGGCTGGCTTGGAACTTCCTATATTCCTATATATGCCAGGCTGTTTTGCTTTGTTTTGTTTTGTTTTGAGATAGGATCTCTCTATGTAGTTTTGATTGTCTTGGAGCTCAGTATGTAGACCAGGCTGGCCTTCCAGGCTGTTCTTAAAATTGCTGTTCTTCTCCCCTAGCACCTGGGAACTGGGATTACAGGTGTTTGCTGTCATACCTGACTTTGTTACAAGGAATGTTAGAAGGGGCTAGAGAGATGCTAAGATTGCTTGCCGTTATCCGGAGGACCTAAGTTTGGTTCTTAGGTGGCTCATAACTGTCTGTAGTAGCTCCAGCCTCAGAGAATCTGACACTGCCAGTGTCCCCAGACACCTGTGTTCCTGAGCACATAATTACAAAAATAAAACTTCAAAATTGTAAGTAATTTTTTAAGACCCACTGACATAAAAATGCTATTGGTTGAATGCTGTCTTACGAAAATGTTTACGATTTTGATGTAAAGTTTTCAGTTGGACTCTTACCTTTTTAAATCACATTTTGCTTGTATTTTGTGTGCCCACACGTGCATCCTGTGGTGCTTAGGCTGAAGTTGGAGGACGGCTGTGGCTCCGTTCCTTCTACCCTGGTGGCAGCAGGTCTTGAGCCTTTTCCCAGGCCTCCCGGTTAGAACCTTTGAGCTAAAGTTTTCTGAATCTTGCATTCCTAAAGAGAGTACAGAAAAGTACAAATTAAAATAATGTGGTATGTTTAGGGAGGGGCGGAGGAGGATGGCTTGTCTGAATTTGTGTGAGCTCCTGATCTTGAGAGTAATACTGAAAACAGTTTTCTCCTTTCAGTGCTGGGGTCAAACCCAGGGCTTCACGGATGCCTATGCTCTATCTCCAAGCTATCTCTCAGCCTCCAAATTTATTCAAATAGACAGAGTGTAGACTTGTATTAGTTACTTTTCTGTGGCTGTGATGAAACACCAAGGCCAGAAAGCAAATTGGAGAAGAAAGGGTTTGTGTGGATGGACAGCTCCTCTGGGACAGGAATCCATCATGTAGGGGAGCATGGCAGTAGGCGAGGAACCTGCCATCTCACATCCTCAAATGCAAGCTTGAGTAGTGAGCTAGAATTAAGACGTGGTCATAAACTCTCAAAGCCCAATCCCAGTGCTAAGATTGCCACCCCCCTAACCCCCCACCCCAGTAGCCTCATAAACCTTCCTCACCTACTGGAGACCTAACATTCAAATACCTCAGCCTTTGGGGGACACTTCTTATTCAAATCACCACCGGTGCCTTACTCGGCTTAGTAATTAGTAGCCTGGTGAGATTTAACAGCAGGTCATCACTGTGAGTAACTGATAGTGAGGCCACCCTGAGTGCTGGCTTACCTAGTGGGTCACACAGCTCCTGCTCACTCTCTGCCTTCTTTGTCTCCAGGACAGGGAACTCTTGGTCTGAAGCAGTACTTAGAAATCATATATCTATTTTCAGAACTCCTTAGGTGTTCTGCTTTTTGTTTGTGTTGTTTATGGGGAAATTAAAAGAATTAAGCCCCAAATGTTTCTTTGCTGTAGTTTGAGGAAAGTATTAAATTCAACCCTGCTTTTGGAGAATGGTTTATGCGTACACATTTCTCCAGTTGACAGGTTGCCTTCTCATCCTTCCTGGCTTCCAAGCAAACAAGAATCCACATAACTGCTGACTGTTGTCCACACGCAAAATGACATAGGAGTTTGCTGCTTTCTACCTGTGTGAGACCATCAGCAGGATCCCAGCCCCTTTGAGTCAGACTAGTTCAGTGGTAAGATAGGACTAGACCCAACATGAAAACATCACTTTGATGGGTAAAATTTACCATCCTACCTCATTTTTTTCCTTATTTTTCTCTGTTCCCTGGCAGGAACTTACCTGGTTGAGTAAATTAATCTCCAATCCCAAATCCTGGATTTTTCTGCTACCTCTGGTCCCTGCTGTATTAGTCACCCTCCTGTTGTGCTGGCTCTCTTGTTTTTCTCTGGTAAATCTTTACCAGCTAACAGCTTTGGGTATCCTTTGCTGGCCTCAAGGAGGTGCCCCTTTTCTGTATCCTTACAGCAGCCTAAGGGTTTCTTTTTTAAAAAACAAACACACACCACCACCCCAGAATACTGGTTATCACTGTGTAGCCCAGGCTGGGTTTAAATTTATCATCCTCCTGTATCAGCTTTCCTGGTGCTGGATTGTAGGTATGTGCCATCACACACAGCACTGGGAGCTGGACATGGTGTCACCAATCTGTGATCCTAGCATTTGAAATGGTGATGTAAAAGGATGATGAGTTTAGGTTAGCTTGGGCCACATTGAAAATTCACGGCTGGCCTGGGGTGCATAGGGAGACCCTGTCTCAGAAACAACAGCAACAATTTCTTTTGCATCTTTGACAACCACTGCCCTCTCTTGTGTGTGTATTAGCCATGGTTCTTGAGAGTCACAGAACTTATGGATAGTCTCTATAAAGTAAGGGAATTTGTTGATGACTTATATAGTTCAACTCCCCAACAATGGTCAGCAGCAGCTGTGAATGAAAGTCTAAGGATCTAGCAGTTGCTCAGTCCCACAAGGCACACAGGCAAAGAAGAGCGAATCTTCTTTCTTCCAATGTCCTTATGTAGGTCTCCAGCAGAAGGTGTGGCCCAGATTAAAGGTGTGTACCTCCTGCCTGGATGTGGGATTTGCTCTGTCCCAGGCTGACCTTGAACTCAATGATCTCCTTGCCTCAGTCTCCTGGGATTAAGGGCGTGTACTACTTTGCCTGGGCCTAAGCTTTTCATGGCCACTGTGTCTCAAGATCTCCATGCCAAGATCCAGGTCAGAAACTTGTGTCTTCTAGTCTCAAGATCTGGATCACAGTTGAACCTTCTAATTCTAGATTGTAGTTCATTCCAGATATAGTCAAGTTGACAACCAGGAATAGCCACTACAGTGTGTTTATAAAAAGATAAAGAGAAGAAGGATATGTTCTGTGGAGGTGTGGTAAGGTGTGGGAGAAGGGGGTGCCTCTTCCCCCTACGGCCACGGGACAATTTAGTATAGAATAGAGTTTATTTAGGGCATGGGGAGGGGAGTCAAGAGGGTAGTAAAGGCTGAGAATGGGGGGGGAGGGGTGAGGGGGAGAGAAGAAGAGAAGTAGAGGCTGGCCATGAGCATGTGGAGAGAGAAGGGGGAAGGGAATGGGGAGAACAAGAGAGCAAGAAGGGGGCAAGCAGCCCCTTTTATAGTGAGTCAGGCACACCTGGCTGTTGCCAGGCAACTGTGGGGCAGAGCTTAGACAGAATACTAACACTCATGATCTCGTAAATAATTCTAAATATATTTGAATTTATTTCATTATTATATATCTATTATAAAAATATGAGAAAGTATATTTTGCAGTGCTGGGATCAACTCCAGAGCCTTGCGCACGTTAGACAAGCACTCTACCAATAAGCTCTATCCACAGCCCTGATCATTATCATTTTTATTTATTATTATCTTATTTAATTGGGATAGTGTTCACATATCATACACTCAGTAATTTAACATGTACAGTTCTTTAGTTTTTCTTGAATGTTCAGAGAGTGTAACCATCATCATGGTTCAAATTTAGGATGTTTTTATCATCTCAAAATGAAATTGTGGCCCTGGCTTAGTAGACATAGAGATTTATAAAGCTCTGGTTGGTGTGGTACTAAGAGGAGGGAGACACACACACACACACACACACACACACACACACACAGAGAGAGAGAGAGAGAGAGAGAGAGAGAGAGAGAGGGAGGGAGGGAGAGAGAGAGAGAGACCGTTTACCAGGTCCTACCCATCCCTGGCCTCCGAAGTTACTACTTTACTTTCTGCTTCTTTAGGTTTATGTGTTCTACACATCTGATATAAAGGTGTCACTGTTCTTTATATGACTTGTAAACACTTTCTCCGCAGACCGTAGGGCTGCAGTGACTACGTTTAGATCTTGGCTCTCCTCTTGCAAGTATCACTGCTGCATTTGTCATCTAACTTGACTCTGCCTCTAATTTGTAAAGTGGGAGATGATAGCAGTGTGTGTGGTGGATAACATGGAGAACATTCAGGACTGCTCATACTCTAGTAAGGACTCCGTAATCCTTGGCTCCTGCTGTTAGGACATTTCTAATTGACTCATTGCCTGGTCTTCCACGCTGATGTTTATTCTGTCTGTGTTGTTGTCAGTTAACCTTCAAGTACAGAAGAACAGTTATTTAGACCAGTTCTACTGTCGTCCTAAATCCCGAGTTAAGAATTTAGTCATTATAGACTTCTGTTCTGTCACAGTGACTTAAGCTGGAGAAGAAAGCTGCAGCATTTTGGCAGTATAATTAGGTGTCCTCACTTGGCACCTCAGTGTAGTTATTTGTATGAGAGATGATGCTCTCATCTGATTTAAAGTCAAAGTCAATGCAGGGCATTTGTTTTTGAAAGCCGTGTTTTACTTTCATTAAAGTGAGTTTTTTCCTCAAAAGTAGCTTTTGAGAGTAATTTCAAAACAAAATGTATTTTTCCTTTCATATTTTTTTCCAAGATCAAAGATGTCTTACGTTCTTTTAGAAAAATTCATGGTGTCCAAAACATTCCTATCCTCATCACTTTCAAATGGTCAAGGTTTCACTTGAGTGATTGATGGGGACTTCAAAGAAACTGTCGAAAATAGCAATTCTTAAAAATAAAGTTAAACATAAGTACTAACCACATCTAGATTAAGGCTGTAAGAGAGATTGCAGAACACCAGACCAAACACTGGAATCGCTGAGCTCGGAACCAGGAATCTGAGATCAGGACTCAACAGGACTCTGCTGAGCTTTCTCTGAAAAATAAATGTAAGTGGTGTTTACTCTTTCTGGGTCACGGGTTCCACATCTGTAACTGGAGGCCGTTGGCCTAGAATACCTGTGGCGCTCATCCAGAAGGAGAGCTGCTTGGTTCATTCCTCATGATGACAAGAAGCAGCTTAGTGGCATGTGCCTGGAATCCCAGCTCTTTTGGGAGGCTTTTGTGAACTAGAGTGAGTTTGGACTAGCTTGTGGAACTTAATTGAGATTCTGTCTCAAAAGATTGATCATGGTAGGGTTACAGTCACTATAGTGGTAGAGTATCTGCCTAGAAAATGCATGATCCTAGGTTCTGTCTCCAGGTCTAGACAGACAGACAGACACACATGTACTCTCCAGCATGCACTGTACACAGTGTTCAGCAGGGAAGACTGTGGACTAGCCATCCCTTTCCATTATTGATACCATAGCCCTTCAAGTTTCCTACTGAAGTGTGTTTTTACATTTCTGACATCTTGTGTATTCTTGTTTTCAGGTAACTTTATTCTCAATACCTTCAAAAGTTTAGCAATTCTATGTTCTGAAGCCTTTTTAAATGAGTGGTTCCTTCTCTGTAAAAATTATTTATAAAAGGCGGGTATGGTGGCACACAGTCGTAATGCTGACACTTGGGAAATATAGACAGGTGTAAGGGTAAAGAGGTCAAGGGCATTCTCAAACACCAGTCAGGGTTATATCAGAGCCAGCCCTGCTTCCACCACCCCACCCCAACTCCCCTGAGCTCCCCACGCTCCCTGTGCCAATTATCTATAAAGTAAATGCCTATATATAAATTATTTTTTGTGACACAATAGGATTGTAGCCTTATGGGAGAAAAGCTTTTGCAATTGACACAATAAATTTTCCCTTAAGATTTCAAATATTTTAAGAGATTTTTGCTTGTAACTAGGTGATTTTCTATCTCAAATTGTGACATTGTAGTCAGTTATGGGCCATAAAAGCTGGAGAGGTGTAGGAAATTTTTATAAGGGTCCGTCATCCATCCAAAACAGATTCTTTTTTTGGTTTTTTGAGACAGGGTTTCTCTGTGTAGCCCTGGCTGTCCTGGAACTCACTCTGTAGACCAGGCTGGCCTCAAACTCAGAAATCCGCCTGCCTCTGCCTCCCGAGTGCTGGGATTAAAGGCGTGTGCCACCACTGCCCAGCTTTTACAGATGGTCGTGAGCCACCATGTGGTTGCTGGGAATTGAACTCAGGACTTCTAGAAGAACAGTCAGTGCTCTTAACCGCTGAGCCATCTCTTCAGTTCCCCAAAACATATTCTTAAACTACAGACTAAATAAATGATAGGTGTCAAGTGTGGATCTATTAGCATTCTTTAAATGTATATAGTGACTTGGGATTAATAAAGATTTATTTAAAAACATTTTTACAATCTACATGTTTACAATCTACAGTTCTAAGGGTCTTCTAAAATATCCTCAAGGTTCACATTTGGAAAGCTCAAGAAACACCTTTTCCTAAAAACACAGCAAGAAATTAGTGAAATGGTGAAGGGCCACCTGGCCTCATACCTTTGTTTCCAAGTCTGCATGGATGTGTCATTGTCCTGGAAGCATTTAGAGAGTGTAAGCAACCTTCGCTTTTTCACAGAATGTAGCCTGCTGTACAAGAGTTAAGGGTAAAACAAAATCAGGGGATAAAAGCCCTTGAGTCCTGTATTAGGTACTTTTTTGGTTGCTGTGATAAAACACAAGGCTTGACTGAGGCAACTTATAGAGGACCTTATAGTTTATAAAGCCTCATGGAAGGCCTTTATGGGGCCTTACAGTTCTGGAGGGATAAGCATCCATCACCACCATAGAAGGGAGCAGCTGAGTGCTCAGATCCCAAGTCACAAAAAGGAAGCCCAGAGAATGTAGTGGGGACTGGAGGAGCCTTTTGAAACCTTATACACCCCCAGTGTCACTCCTTCTCTAACAAGGCTACATCTCCTGATCCTTGCCAAGCAGCCACCAACCAAGTTTTCAGGTGCCCTAGACTTTGTGTGTTTGGGGAGTCATCTCATTGACCCACATCAGGTCCTTTCATCCTATGTAAAGACGGTGGCTTTGTTTTTGATAGGGGATTCATTTTGCTTACTAAGTTGGTGGAGTCAGTGGTTGCCCAGAGCTTTACCAAACAACAAATATGTTATCTTTTAAATAAATAGGAAAATAACATTTGCTAATGTTTATGTCAAAGGAAGTATTGAGCAGTACCTGAGTGCCTCTGGCCCTTTGCAGAGTGTGTCCTATGATAGCTTGTGTTGATCTTTGGTTCACCATTACAGTCTTCTAGTAAACTGGACAGATTTGTTATATTTAAGTTATGTACTCAGCATTCTTTAGGTCCCCTGTTATTCATTAATTTATTTATTTCTAGATTTATTTATTTTATGTATATGAGTACACTGTAGCTGTCTTCAGACACACCAGAAGAGGGCATCAGATCTCACACCGATGGTTGTGAGCCACCATGTGGTTGCTGGGAATTGAACTCAGGACCTCTGGAAGAGCAGTCAGTGCTCTTAACCACTGAGCCATCTCTCTAGCCCCCGTTTTTTATTTATATTTTAAAGTTGGCATGGTCCTGAGTTCTATAAGGATAGTTACATAGGTGCGTGTAAATACATGTGAGCACACTCCCTGGCTCCCTCTTTCCCCTTTCCCATCCCATTAGCCTCTGCCATTCCCTTAGAGATTGTACTTTTATGTCATATATACCTACATAAATTTATGTATGACAATGCTTTTATTTGTTTATTTATTTATTGTTTTTGTTTTTGTTTTTTTTTAAATTTAGACAAAATTTCCTATGGTCCAGGCTAACCTTGAATTTCTGATCTCCTGCCTCTGCCTTTCAAATGCTGGGGTTCCTGGTGTATGCCACCAAGTCTGATTGTTAGTTCCTTTTGGGTGTGTGCTCCTACTCCAGAGATAGTGCTCTGAGTCAAGGGAGAGGAGAACCCTGTGGTGTGTTGTTGGGGCACCAGTTTTATGACGTCCCTTGGACCCAGCCTAGACCCAGGGCAATGAGTAGCTGAGGTATTTATTTATTCAGAGTTCTTTGCCTCACTCTTTCAATGGAAAAGGAAGATGTTCATATTTATGTATCTTTATAAAATGCCTTTAAATTGTATCTGATAGGCATTGTATGTTTGTGATGATAGCAGTCGAATAAAGGTCAAAATGTCGTGTCAAACAGCAAAACAAGCAGGAGGGAGAGTGATTAGTTCATTGTTGCAGCTTAGAATGTTCCACTTAGAAGCAGTTAAACTGGCTAGAGTTGGGGCGGGTTGGGGGGGTGCTGGGCAGTTTAAAGGCTGAAGCTATTATGGTGAGTGCTTGGCATTTTGTTTTGAAGTGTGTACTTTAAAACCAGAAAAACCCCTTGGAATACTGTTTTTACTGTGTGCCTTGATAAAACGGTTATTTCAAATCTAGACTTGAGATTTAAATTTTTGTTGTTATGTTTTGTCAGTCTTTGGACATTTGGCTTTGATTATTCTTTCAAGATTTAAGTGGGAGAAGAAGAGATATATCAATCAGTTTTGATCTTTTTGGTCAATAAATTGAGAAAAAAGGAATCATGTAACTCAAGTTCATATGTAAAGATTCTATTAATTTAAAGCATAAATTACTTATTAAACATCTCTTAAATGCAGACCCTCTACTAGTTTAAACTTCTCCTCCCCCTCACATATATACTGGGGCTTGAGTCTAGGGTCAAGGCATGCCATGCCAGCTCCCCACCACTGAGCTACACTCCTCACCCTAGGTTCCATTTTGTTTTAAAGCCTGATTCTCAGGAAGCCCAAGCAGGCCTCTCTGCCCAGCTATGTAGCCAGGCCCAAGTTCTGTATGTATTCTGAGCTGATGGTTGGTTTAGATTAGGAGGACAGCCAGGAAGGGTTCTTGATTCTTGGAGGTTGACTCAGTATATATATATAATTACACCGTAAGAGGCTTTCTTTTGGGAGCCCAGCACTGTCATCATATTGATGATGGATAATTAGTGAGGTCATATCCCAATGCTTGGCATAACAAAAACCAGTGGAAGTTTGAGACAAATTTGAACAGTGAAGATAGTTTGAAGTTTAAAGTTTGGGTCTTAGAAAAAACAAATGGCTTAAATGTATGCTCGTCTAAACAACAATAAATTAATATCCATTTTAGGATTTTTCTTTGTTCATATATGTGTATATTCATGTTTACACTTTATAAAAATGAGATGGTAGTCATATACTCACTGTCAATACTTCTAGGGGACATTTTAATCCCATTTAAAGATTTGTCTTTTTTTCTTGTTAAGTGGCTATATAGTTTTTCCATGTGGGAACGTACTAAAAACCATTTGGTTATTTCTAATTTGTTTCTGTTTAAAGAACAGCAGGAGGAATGATTAGTGTGTATTTCAGTGTATGCATAGGTGAAAAAGCTGTAGGATAAATTTCTAGAAAAGTAATTTGGTGTGTGTGTGTGTGTGTGTGTGCATGTGTGCGCGCGCGTGTTCGCGAGCTGACGAATACCAGGGAGTAGTTTCATTGTTCTCAGGGGTGTCTGGGCATGTTTTCACCTGATCTCTCCAGCCTGTTGAGCTTTGTGGATTGAAAGGTTAGAAAGTGGCATCTAATTTTTGTTGTGAAAAAAAAAAAAAAAATCTTTAAAAAGCAGTTTTACTATTGTGTGCCGATATTTGTTACTATGCATGAGTGTGCGCTGTATGGTGTGGGCTTGTGTGCTGCACATGCATACGGAGGTAAATGAGAATTTTGTGGAACCACTTCTTTCCTTCCATGTCTTTGTGGGTTCTGGGATTGAAATCAGGTTTCCAGGACTGAGTAACAAGTACCTTTACCTGAGGCATCTTGATGACCACTCCTTTTCTTTAAATAAATCTAATGTCTAACTTTTTATGTAGATCAGGTTACCCAATCTCGAACTTTCAGCGGTCCTGCTTCTGAGTCCTAAGTCCTACCAGGTGTGCACTAACATGTCTTACAAGTGTTCACACACACGCACACACACATATGCAATTTTTTTTCATAAGGCTTCATGTAATGAAGGCTAGCCTGAAACTTGCCATGCCAGCAAGTGAGGATGATACCTCTTAAGTGCTGGGATTACAGGCGTGTGCTAACAAACATGGTTTATGCAATGCAAGGGCTTGAACCCGGAGCTTTATGTGTGTCAGGCAAGTACTCTTCCAACTGAGATACATCTCTAACCCAAAAAACACATTTTCAAAAGGATAACCTTTGAAAGGCAGCCTGGTTTCTGTTTTGAGCTAAGGTTTAAAACCTTTTGACCCAGCAGGGGGTCCCCAGCAGGGGATAACCGTGCAAGGGACAGTAGGTGTTTTGCCATGCTCCTGGGCCCTAGGCTCCTGACACGAGGCTGCAGTTCTCCCTAGGTCTGTGACCATCAGTCATGTAAGGGCAACACTTTGGAGCATTTTGGACCCCTCCATAGATAGAGTTGTGGTCATGCAGCCTCAGGACATCCCCATTTTAATGAGGTACCTAGAGGCTTAGCCAATAAACTCCCCTTCCCAGACACTCCTCCCTGCAAAAGGTTTTTAACCTTGGGCCTGCCCTGAGAAAGTGGGGTAGGGCTTCACTCATCGCCACTCTCCGCCATGACAATAAACCCCTTAAAACCATGGACTGTCTCTTTTCATTGGGATCCGCTGTGGGGAGCCATGGAACAGGCCTTCGTCTAAAGAGCTGTGTCTAATTTCCTGCAGAAGGCCTCTTAGCGCTCCCAGCCATGGTCCCTACCAGACCAAACCAGAGACAAGCCAAAGACACATTCCCCTGCGGGGCTCCTCCTGCCTTTTCCCCTGGCCCCAGGTTAGATCTAGCCCGCTGCCCCCCATTTCGTTCTCAGCTCTTCCGCAGCATCTGTGGGTGCCTAGGATGCCCAAGAGCCTGGGAACCAGACAGAGCCTGCTCTATGTAGATCCCAGGCCAAGCTCCCGCACCCCTGGGCGGTGTCCCTCGGCTTCTCACAGCCCGATACCAGCCTGGTGGTGCTGTGGGGTGAGCGCTGCCAAACTTCCTGCGTCCTGCCTTCCCCAGTGGCCCAAGCCCTGAGGTGGGCACGGGGACCCCCCACTTTAACCCAACATAAACTTTATCTTATGTCTTCTGAGTAATTGACTGTCCATAGTTGGTTAATCAGATTTGAAAGAAGTTTATAGGCAGAATGAGTGACTAAGGCAGTACTACTTCCGTTGCAGATGAATAACCCTTGCCATTTGGAGCTTGCCTGGCAAGTAACCCAGAATGCTTTGCTTGTCTTCTGTAATATCACATGTTCTGTGAGAAATAGCTTATCTTGCCTATAGGAGGACCTACTGGGATGCAGTTTGTCACTTAGACACAGGCAGGCTGCTTTTGATTGACTGCTGATATAGCACTTGTTATTATCAGGTGCTTTTTATTTTTTCCTGTCAGTTTTTTTTTTTTAATTTGTTTGTTTTGTTTGTTTGTTTTGTCTTTTGAGATGGTCTTCTATTCCTTGACTGAGACTGGTTATGTAGATCAAGCTGGTCTCAAACTCAGAGATCTCTACCTGCCTCTGCCTTCCATGTGTGTGCTACTATGTCTTGGGAAGATGTTTTAAAAAAATTACAATTATATCTGGCACATTATGGAAGTCAGAGGACAATTTATGGAAGTTGATCCTCTCCTGGGACCATGTGGCTCCTAGGATTGAACTCAGTTGGTCAGTGTTGGTGTCAGATGCCTTCACCTGCTGAACCATCTCACCTAGCTCCAAACCTTTGTTTTTTTTTTTTTTTAAATTACAAAAAAAAAAAAAAATTGGGGGCTGAAGAGATGGTTCAGTGGTTAAGAGCTCTGACTGATCTTCCAGAGGTTCCTGGTTCAATTTCTAGCATCTACATGGCGGCTCACATTCCAGGGGATACAAGGACTTCTGGCTTCCACAGACACTTCATACATGTGGTGGATAGACAAACATAGCAACATCTAAATATATAAAAATAAATACCCAAAACTCTCATTTGTGTGTGTGTGTGTGTGTGTGTGTGTGTGTGTGTGTGTTCTCTGTTACTGGAAATTTTGGGGAGTATTCTTGTTTTGGTTGTCATAACTAGGAAAATCAGAAACCCTTTTTGGGGTTTTAAATATCATTAATAAAAGATTTAAGAATGGACTTGTAGAAACTCAAGGACAAATTTATTAGCATTTAAAAAACAAACAAACAAACAAACAAACAACCCAGGGCAAGTAAGCTGTAAATCTCAGCTGCTGCCTGAAGGAGAATAGGGAAGAAATGAGGTAAGGGGTGGGGAGCCATGCTTGTTAAGTTGGTATGGAGGTCAACCTGCCACATGGCAGATAAGCAACCACATGAGAGGGACGGAAGAAAGACTAAGAAATCCCAAAGTACCAGAGAAAGCATGCTTGAAGGGGGGGGGAGGGGGAGGAGAAAGAAAAAGGAAACACCATGCTTTTCTGAGTGATTCAGAAAAGAAGGCAAACGTAAGCTGCGTGGTTGTGCTAGGAGGTTGGAATTCTGGGAAGGAGAAGCACATCATTTCATTCAGGAGATAATTATTCTACCTGTCTCTTAGCACGACTTAAAGGTAAACGCAGGATCTGAGGGGTGGTCCCTTAGCCAGGTCTCTGACCTGCCCAACTGGAGTCTTTACGAAGGCCAGAGATCTCAATTCTTTTGACCAGAAGGAAATAGCCATCTCTTAATGGGCCTTCTGTGTCCGTTCTACTGTGGCACTTCTGCTGTATCATTTCTACTTTATGAGTCAGGGACCTGGCAGAACTGGTAGGGATGCTTTGACCTGTAAAGGACATTTGTCAAAGTCTAGATGGTTTTGATACCTCCGTAGGAAAGCATGTAGAGGGTGGGGATGGAGGGGATTGCTGCTGGCAGTAGACAGGTCAGAGCAGGCTGCCACCATTTAGAATGATCAGGTTGAGATTATACTAGTGCTTGAAGTTCAGAAGCCTTGTGCTGTTGTTTGGATCTTAAACATCTCCCAAAGATCTCTGTGTTAAAGGCTTTTCTTTCTCAGAACTATACAACTGAGAGGTGGGTGGAAGTTTTTGGATGGAGTCTCTGGGGCATTGGGGTGTGCTGTTTAAGCAGATTGTGGGGTCCCAGCACCTTCTTTTCTTCCATTTTTGCCTACTTGCCAATGGTGAGTATTTTTGCTGCCTTGTACATTTTGGCACGATCCCTCTCCACGTGCCCCACAGCATTGTGGTCAACGGGTTCTAGAATGAACTGCAAAACTTTGAGGCAAATTTCCCTTTTTTTTTTTTTTTTTTTAAAAATAAGTGGTTTCTAGTGTTGGTTGTAGTGATGGGGAGAAGGAGTTAGGGTACTCTGCGTTCGAGCTGTCTGCTGCTTTTACTATGTCAGGGTACCGTTATCTACAGCAGTTAACTGCCCTTAGCTACTTCTGGAGACTGGTGCTATTTCCAGCTCCCTCCCCTGTTTTTTGACTCTTATATAGGCAAGGCTAGATAGAGTTTGATATAATGAACTTTAGTATTTTCTCTGAGGCTATAGAAACAGTCTAACAATTTAGCTTTTGGGTTTTGGTAAGACTTCTGGTAATTTCTAGGCTGGAAGAATTGGCTGTTATTACTTAGCCATTAAATACCTTTCTGCCCAATTGTGGAAGTAACACAATCACTTAGTCCCATTCTCCACTCCATATCTAAAACAAAACAAAATACTCTCCAACAAAACAAAACACAACCCAACACTTAGTGATCCAGGGAGCCCACATAGCTGTTCCTGTTGTACTTTTCATGTTTGCCATTGGCCTGGGTGGCTGAGTAAAGCCCAGCTGCCATGGCCATCCTGATTGCATTTCCAACAAGGAAGCTTGGGAGTCCAGAGAAGGCTTGAGTCATAAGATCCTTTTACAATGCCAGATTCTTTTCATGGGGTTCATTTAAACCTGTTAGGACTCTTTAAAAACCTTTACAAGAGGCTTCAGAGCCACAATAGCATGGGATTCTGCTTGTTTAGTGGTTACTTCTAAAGGGCATCTTATATTCATGTAAAACAAAACAAAACAAAACAAAACCCAGCAGTTTTTAAGTTCTAAACTGGAAGCAGCAGCTGCTTAGGGCAGCTTCTCATGAAATTAGTTTCCAATTAGAAAATAAAACATACTATTCCTTTTCCAAAACAATGTAGGTTTGGGTTCTCATGAAAAGTCTGCATGAAAGTGTAAATAAACATTAAGTGCACTGGTCATCTAGACATGTCTGAAGGCCCTGCAGTGCAGTGCTCAGAGCTAAGAGTCATGCCACAGAGCAGCAGACAGTGGCTGAGCTTACAGTTTCAGAGCAGAAAGTTTCTGCCTGATTGCTGGTCTAGGCTGGAAGTTTTCCTACTTGATATTGTGTCTGTCTTTGCTCGTCTTACTCTAGTACTAGTAAGAATATGATGGCCACCACAAACATAAAGCACACATCATTGCAGATTTCTAAGCCAGGCCTAGGGTCAGGTGCTTGGGAGGCAGAGACAAGAGGGTGATAAATTCAAGGCTAGCTTTGCTATTTTAGACCAGTCTCAAAATAAAAAGTATATGGTTTTAGGAAGGATTCTTGGACATAATAAATAATATGTATTATGATTGGGTTAAGTGCTGTGTTTTAAGATGTTTGATAGCTGAAAGACGAGTTTGTGAAGTATGAAGCAACAAATGTAAGAACCTAAACATTAAAATTAAAACCTAAAACATAATCTGTGCATGGTGACCCATCCCTTTAATTCTTCATTTGAGAGGCTGAGGTGAGAGGATGGTAGCTCGTTTAAGGCCAGTCTGGGCAGTACAGGGACTCCACTGTTGATAGGACTACCCTCTCTGAACCAAACAAGACCATCTTTGGGAGTTCAGCTGTCTGCTTGCAAAAAGACCACCCCAAAGCTGAGTATAGTGGCACACACCCTTAGTCCCAGCACCTGGGAGGCAGAGGGAGTCAGATCTCTGACTTTGAGACCAGCATGGTCTACTGAGTGATTTCCAGGACAGCCAGAACTACAAGAAGGACCCAGTCTTAATCAGTCAATCAATTAATCCTTCCCTCCCTCCCTCCCTCCCTCCCACAAAACCAAACAAAAACCCAACACAAATAGACAGAAAGCTCATCTAAGCTGAGCTTGTTGTTTGTTGACATCCCCTCATAGAGTGAGAGTGGGGAGGGTCCCCTAACTCTGGTGTGCATGCACTCCACACCACCTGCTGTGCCCTTATTTTACATGGCCTAGAGGAGGACCTAGAGCATAGGGGGGGAGATGGGGTAGGTATGTGGCGCTCCATTTGTGTGGCTGTGAGAAAGACTGCTGGGTAAAGACTGCAGCATGGCCTTTGGGGGTTACCCATTCTCCTGGAAGTAGTCCTTCATTAGTGCATCAGCCTATGGCAAGGAGGAGGCAGGAAGCAAGAGTGTCCCAAAAAGAAAACTGGAGGGGGAAGGAGAGCAAGGAGGGTAGGTGGAATGCTCTGACTCTTTTGTTTTGTAGCTTTCTGTTCTAGTGTAATCCTAGCGATGCTGTTGGTGTACACTAGGTAGGCTCTCACAGTGTGCATGTGCATGCATGTGTATGTTACAGCATGCATCCCATAATATGAATAGTGGTACAGCTACATGATAGATTTTTGTGCATGGACATGTTTGTGTGTGTAACCTTAGAACAGAATGTTTGTTTTAGAATTTGTTAGATAACTTACTATTTGTACAAATGTTTCTACTCATGAGCACAACTTAAAAAATAGTTTACTAGTAGAAATGTTTTAAGAATCTGTGAAGAGTGGGGGAGAGGAGAGGAAAGTTGAGTGGGTTTAGGAAGAGAAGTGCTATAACTGTCATTAGGACAGTTCCTCAAGAAAATACCTTTGAGGATATTCTCCATCAGAAATGTGGTCGGTGTGTGCACAGCCACACAGACAGCAACAATGACTTCTTAAATGGTACAGAATGGAAATACCCAGTCATTTGTTTGTATATAAACAAGGAAGAAGGTATTCTCATTGCGTAGCTGTTAAAAATGTGTGTGTTAGAGAGAGAGAGAGAGTGTGTGAGAGTGAGGGGGAAGAGACAGACAGACAGAGAACATGCATGTACGGAAAAAGTTCCCTCCCCTTTCATCTTTACATGGGATCTGGGAGAGAAACAATAGACTGTCAGGCTTGTGAACCAAGCGTTTTTACCCACTGAGCCGTCTTGTTGGCCCTAGTGTATTTTTATCTGAACAACATAATAGTCCAGATCTTCTGGGAACTAAGTAACATCTAGGCCAAAATTGCACAAAAGAAATGGATACTGTAAGCAAGGTTTGGGTAACATACATGTTTGTAATCCCAGCACTTGGGAAGTGGAGGCAGGAGGAGCAGAGTTCAGGATTATACTTGGGCTACATAGTGAGTTGTAGGCCAGCCTAGGCTACATGAGGTCCTGCTGTCTGTCCAGACCAGGCCAAACCAGAAGTGTGACCTCTAAGATGAGGTGACAAGATTGCTGTGGGTAACTCTTTTTTGCTGCTTAGACTTCTTTTAAATTCAAAAGAATTTATTAATAAATATGTTTATTGTGGTTTACTGAAATATTAGGATATTAAAAATGTCATTCCCACAGGGTTTCTCTAGTTGGAGAAAATTGTGAAGGAATTCCAAATAGTCCATGGGAGAGGGGCAGTATTGTGAATAATCGAGAGCAGAGAGAAAAAGCATCAGAATGGACTTGCCCGGGCTATCTGTGAGTGGAAGAGGATGGGAACTGTGAGGACAGCGGGAGATAGGAGAGGGAATGGTAGAGACTAGAGGTTATAAGGAAGGTGAGTAACTGTGGGGTGGGAAGGGCCGGGGGGGGGGGGGGTTGGAAATGTACAACAAGTACTTGTGAGCAGGGTCTAGGGAGCCCGGTGGCTGCGTGGGCTTCGATGTGCAACCATAGGTACCTGTCGGTGTATAGCTGTATGTCTCTTCTGCCAGAGGTCATCAGTTCCTGAGCAAGGCTGGCTTTTGCCCTACCACCAGAAACCCTAAAGTCCAGCTTGAGCTCATTTCTGGGTCATAGTCTGGATAGGCCTGAACCTAACAGTTTGGATCTAGATTTACACTCTAGGTCTGACCTGCCCCGTCTTTGGAATACATTTGGATGGAATACATTTGGACTACTTTTTTTTTTTTTTTTTTTTGGCTTGAATTATAACTGTTTCTGAAAATAGTCTGTAAATGCACCATTCTTGTAATTGGCTCATTCTTAAGCTGTATTTGAGTATTTCTGGGTGATTGACTCAATATATGCTTAAGGCAGATGTACATAAAAATAGTAGTGTTAACATAAGCAAGTTCTTTATGGAAAAGGAAATGACTACAGGTTCTCTTGCTCTTTATAACTGGTACAGTCTAGAGGCAGGTCAGGAAGGGAGGCGCCTGTGCATCTTGATACTCTTGACTCCACTCATAGAGTCTTCAGTTTACATCTCTAGCTTTAGCTTTTCTTCCGTCCAGTTTTCCATTTCTAGCTACTGCTAAAGCACTTCAAATTTAGCATGCCCTGAATTTCTCTAGGATCTCTTCTTTTAGGGTTGCACATTTTAGGGAAAGGCTCTGTCTTCTCTTTTGTGGTCCAAATGCCATCTGGTTGGTCCCTAACTGAGCCCTCCCTGCGTGCCCTGCTCTCTCATTCCCCAGCCTGCTCTGCTCCTGTCCTATTGCAGAAGCCCCCAGGAGATCTTTTCCACAGCTTAGTACTTCTGTAGTTACCTTTCACAGAAGCTGGTGGAATGTGCCTTCAACTTCCTCTCTGTGGGTTTCCTGCCATTCTCAGGGTCACTGACTATAACTCCTCTCCTAAGCTAGATCCACTAGACACTGGGTTTTGCTCCTCTTGGTTCCCTTGCAGGGCCTAGAAAGCCCTTCTTCCCCGTGTGCTTCCAGCCAGGTTCATTGGCGCTCTGCACAGTCAGCTAGGATATCGCCTCTCTGATACAGATGAGCTCTCCTCGTTCCCACTGAGCTTTCTCCTTCCTCATCCAGTACTTACTGCACTGCTGGATTATTAGGTATTGGGAGCCTGCTCCTGTCTCCCTGCATTGCTTTGCCTTTTCTCTTCTCTGCTGCTCTTGTATCCTTTTGACATTCTTCTGCACAGTGTTGCTCTTGACACTTAGCTCTCTGAACTCTACCAGGGCAGAACTCTCCATCTCTTTCGTTCATTGTTGATTTATTGGTACTATTAACAGTGCATAGGACATAGAAAATATGGAGAAAGATGTAGGAGCAGTATGTAATTGTAAGTTCAGGACCCAGCTCACAGTTGTTACTGAGTAAGGGAAGTGATGCTAAGGTCTCTGTAGGGCCCTTTATGTCCTTGTTTGGTACTTAGTAAATACAGTTAAACACTTAATCTATCCAGATCAGTTCCCTTTTTCCGAGTCAGTTCTACTCTCTGCTTCCTTGTTTTTCAGCTGTGTTTCTTATCACTCCAGTTACCCCAACCCCTTTCATTAGTAATCAAACCTCAACAGTTAAGTGGCCTAGCCACTTCCCGACGGCCTTGTGGTTAGAGTATATAGCATATGCAGAGCCCCAACCCACTAGTGGCTACATGGCAGCAGTTTTCAAGCAGTTTTGCTTAAATAAGCTTGAATTTTCTATAACAAGATTTAGCCCACCCCCTTGATGTTGAATACATTTTTCTTTCATGTTTAGGTCGTGTCCTGGTATTTGCCAGCTTGACACAAGCTGGAATTACCTGAGAAGAGAGACTCAGAAGTTGAGGAAATACATCTATAAGATTAGCCTATAGACAAGCCTGTGGGATATTTTCTTAATTAGCGATTGATACGGGAGGCCCCAGCCCACTGTGGGTGGTAACACCTGGGTAGGTGGTCTGGGGGTATTTAAGGAGCAAGCAGCACTCCTCTGTGGCTTCTGCCTCTGTTCATGCCTTAATTTCCTCAGTTCTAAGCTGAGATAAATCCTTTCTTCCTGCGGTTGCTT
Organism: Rhynchomys soricoides; assembly: GCA_019843965.1. Classification (NCBI taxonomy): domain Eukaryota; kingdom Metazoa; phylum Chordata; class Mammalia; order Rodentia; family Muridae; genus Rhynchomys; species Rhynchomys soricoides. The sequence continues at coordinate 547,375 of JADRCH010000194.1, read as the reverse complement.
TTGTTCATGGTGTTTATCACAGCAGTGGGAACTCTAACTATGACAGGTGTTTTTGTCTGTTATAAAGGCTGAAATGTACCAATGAAGCTGTTCCATTACTCTTGACTGTTGACCCAGCTGAATTTACAGACAGCATGTGTTTCCTCTTACCATGCTATGACAGCACAGTTTTTCTTTTTTTCCTTTTTCTGTGGTGGATTTACCTGTATTTTCCTCTGCAAGATTTATCATAATCTTTTTTGTTTTTAAAAGTTTCATTGCTAACTATTTAATATTTAAAAAATAATAAAAATAGAGGGCTAGAGTTGGCTTAGTGGTTAAGAGCACTTTTTATTCTTGCAAAGGACATGGGTTTGATTTTCAGCACCCACATGAAGACCCACCACCTTCTTGGGCATCAGGCACACATACATGTATGCTGCACAAACATACATGTAGGCAGAACACACATTTACATAAAATAATAGGAATAAATCTAAAAAGATAAAATAAACATAAGTTCAAGTTAAAGATTTGAAAGGGTCTCTATTTTAAAATTACATTTATTTAGTGTATGTGCATATCTCTGTGTGTATGTCTCTGTTTATATTTGTGTGTGGTATGTGTGTCTGTATGTGTGTGAAAGTCAGAGGAGAAGTTGTGGGAATTGGTTTTCTCCATCAAGTAGGCTTTTGCCTATCACACTTAGGTCATCAAGCTTGGTATCGAGTGCCCTTTACACACTGATCTTGCTGTCCCAAGCATGAAGTCTAGGCTCAACACATGACCCACCTGTCTCTGTTGCTTTAGCATATTCTGTGCATGGGTGCCACCATAACCAGGAAGGCACTAATATTAATCCAGTCTAGAAATAAACAAAATTTATCTTCATTACCACATAACTCAGACTGATTTAATGATATTAAACATTTTGATAAAAATGATAAAATAGTGAGTAGAATTGCTTCTACTACTACTGTGATGTGCGTAGGGCTTTGTCTTAAAATAAGAGTTCTTTGTTCATGGATGGGCTTTGATGATTGGCAGAGGACAGTTGAGAATGAAGTCTCCCCACTTGAATTCTTGTATTGCACTGTGCTAAGGCACTGCAGACCTTACTCAGATAACTGAGAGACAGCAGTGGGAAGAGTTCTGCCATTGCAGTATCACTCAGGCCTTGAACTTAGGTAAAAAATCTGTTGCCAAAATTGTTTTTGATTGCAGCTGGACCCTGTGGTTGTTAACTTTTCCTATTGCCGGGGAGAAATACTTGGCAAAGGCAGCCTAAAGGAGGAGAAGGCTATTTGTTTAGAGCAGTGGTTCTCAACCTCTGTAATGTTGAGACCTTTAACACAGTTCCTCATGTTGTGATGACCCCCAATCATAAAGTTATTTTCATTGCTACTTTATAACTGTAATCATTTTGCTACTGTTACGAATCATAGTGTAAAGCATCTGGTATAAAAGGATTATTTAACCCCCAGAGGGGTTGTGACCCTCAGGTTGAGAACCCCTGTTTTAGCAGGTCCCACCCATCATGGTGGGGAAGGCATTGCAGTGGAAGCTTACAGTAGCTTGTCATGTCCTCTTGTTAGAAACTTGAGAGCTTGGGTCAGAAGAGCAACTCTAAAGCAAGGCCTTGGTGGCCTCTGTTTGTCAGCTATATCTCAGAAGTTCCAGAACTTTCTGGAATAGGGTCACCAGCTGGGAAACGCGTGGTGTGTGTGTGTGTGTGTGTGTGTGTGTGTGTGTGTGTGTGACAGAGAGAGAGAGAGAGATTGATTGAGATTGAACCACAACAGACATTCCTTTCAATATTGTTGAAAGCAGAGAAACTACCAGACTTGTAAAATAATTGGTTTTCTAGTTGTAAACTATTCATTTTCTTAGCATTTATACCAGGATGTCAGCTGGCCCCATCTTTGGTGAGAGAGGGGAGGAAGTGAGCCATGCTGAGGTTGGGGATTAGTGAGCATTAAGTCTTTCTTGGTGTGTGTTTCCTTTGTAAAGTTGGGTAGGGAGGATTTTGAAAGGTTAACTGAAAAGAGAGGACTCAGTTGAGAGATAAGCAGGGTTCAGGCAGACAGGAGAAGGAGATCAGTGCTTTGGAGATGAATTTCCTTAAAGTTATGTGTGGAGCAGTATCTTCAAGGCTTGATGATCCTGGAGCTAGGCTTTGGGCGTGACAGGGTTCATGGTGGGATCCTTTTCTGCTTTCTGAGTATAAACATTTATACAACAAAATAACATAAGGCACGTTTGCCTGTGGAAAGTGCTGTCTGTGTCTTCAGTTTGAGGGTCATTGTCTTTTGGCAGTGTTAACACTCCTAGTTCCAGTACCTAAACAAAATAAAACTTTCTGTTAAATCAAGACAAACAGTACGAAAAGCTGACGATTTTTGACTTATAAAATTGGAAATTTCATGCAGTTCAACCTAATATTGGAGTACATGCACTGCTTTGTTTTCTCTGCCAGTTTCTTTTTACTAGTGTGACTGTAATCTGCAGGCTCAGAGAAGCCTCTCCAGACTTTTCTAGTCTCTGGGGCTGTCATTTCTGGGTATGATTTATCAGGAGGAATTTACATGTGCTGACAGTGCTGTGCTGGGTGCTGCCTGCCTACACAGTTAAGTAGACAGCCACTTCCTGGTTTTATTGCACCAGCCTTGGAAGTCAACGTTGTGCTCAGTCTCTGTGCTCTGAGGGCAGGCCAACAAACCAGTCGCTTCATTTAGCAAAGTGCTGAGTGAACAGATGAGCATGTTTGGGAGTCGACATGTGGAGCTGCCACCTGTGTAATACTTAGGAGCTTCCCTTAAAGAGAAGTTAATCTTCCAAAGAGCCGTGAGTGCAAGTCTGTGCAGTTTCTATATTATGAAACCAGAGAGTGATAAACAAGAGACAGATGCTTTTTTTCTCCCTTTAGTGAGATAATTAGGACCTAGAGAAGCAAAGGGGTTTACTCTGTTGTAGAGGCAAATTAGAAGTGGAGGCAGATCTTGTGCATTCTCAGTGTATATTCCAGATCCTGAACCAGGTATTGTCAAAATATGCCTGGGAAGGCCAGGGTACAGCTCTGTGATAGAGCAGAGCATAGCATAGCCCAAGGCCCTGGATTCACTCCCCAATGCTCTAAGTCGTCCAGTGTGTGTTGGGCCTCCTGGAGGTCCCTGAGATGATTTAGCAGTCTGTGAAGTCACATTTTTTATAACAGTACTGACAAAGCATGCTTTTATTTTCTTATGAGCACCCGTGGAGTTTTCTAGAAGCTCTTCAATACAGCAAAAAATTAAGCCAGAGTGGTCTTGAGATTTCGGATACTTGTACTTTCTAAGTGACCATTAAAGAGCTTTACAAAAGTGTGAGTTGCTGAGGCCCTGGCTTCAACCCCTAGCCCTCCTTTATCTACTTATTTTTTTTAACTTTTGGCAGATGGTCTTAACTGTGTAGTCCTGGCTGGCCTGGAACTCAAAGAGTTCTGACTCTGACTCCTGAGTATTGGGATTAAGGGCATGTCCTATGACACCAAGTAAGCACCGTGGTTGTTTAAATGTATGTGTAGATAGCTATTAATTTGGATCTGGAGTAGTTCCAAAGGCTTTATGTATTTGCTTTATTTTTCATGCTGGTTATTTAATATCTGGGTGTTGAGGGCTTGATTGGCATCCTGTGGCAACTCCGGGAGAGGATGGAGAATTTAGGAGGAAGGGTCTCCCCTCAGGGGTTATGTCACTGGCTACATACTCTGGGAGAGGGTATTAGGGTTTCTTGTGTTCTTCTTTGGTTCTATGAAGAGAATAGACTTCTTGCACCATGCCCTCTCACTCTGTACACTTCTGCCACAGCCCAAAGCACAAGAGCCAGGTAGCTCAGACAACCTTTTTTCTTCTATGATTTCTGGTAATAAGAAAAATAATTGATTTTTTTTTTTTTTTTTTTTTAAGAGCTGAGAACCATACCCAAGGCTTTGCACTTGCTGAGCAAGCTACTACTGAGTTAAATCTTCTACCTCTAAAATAATTTTTAAAATTATTATTATTTTTATTTTGTGTGCATATATGTGTGTTCTCTGCATGCTCCCGTGCTGTAGTGTGACCGTGGACATCAGAGGATAAGTTATCGGCATTGATTCTTCCTTCTACCACACTTTTGTCTTGGAGACAAAAGTCAGGTCGTTAGGTTGGGCAGCTGACCCCTTTCCCATGGAGCCATCACGATCCCATCTCAGGCGTGTTGTCCAGTACAAAAACTTAAGTGATGTTTACTTTTCTTTCTGGATATGTGTTTCCAGCTCTCTACTTTGTGAGTGCCATGGTTGTAGTTTTCCTAATAAGTAAGAAATGGTCTGGTTGGCAGTTGTTATGATTTTTGATACACCCCTGTACAAATCATTCAGTTAATGTATTTTATCTTTATTGCAAGAAGCCAAATTACACAAAAATGGAAATAGCTCTCCTAGAAAATTTGTGATATTTTTTATTTTTAGTAAAGAACTGATTTTACCATCTACACCTGTGTGCACATTGTGCACACTTGGGTGTGCACTTGCACTCACACACACAGAAGTGTAAATGTAATTACTATGAAAGTGAAATGAAGCAGAACTTACACTTAACCTTGTTAAATGTACTCATTTCTGTTCTGCTTTATTTTAAAAATATGGTGTTACAACTTACTAAATCGAATTTTAAAAATGATACAAGACATGCTGTTATAGTACACAGGGCAAAAAGTGCTATATAAAAGGAATTTTGGGAACTCGGTTGAGCATTAATTCTCCCATTGATTACAGTCGCCATCTTTCACTCTTCTTTCAGCTCCACACAAATGCCCAGGTTAGGTCATGTATGCTGACAGAAAGGAGTGTTGGTAAGAATGTTAACTGTACCTAAGGAGTCACTTTGAAAGATAGCATATTCACATTGATACCAATGACTACCACATAGGAATGCATGCATGCTTCCTACTAAGTGCTGTATTTTCTTCTTATTTCTTGCCACAGTTTGCTCTGAACTTGGTGTCCTTCGTTTCTTGGCTGAGTACAGTGAGGCAGCCTTTAGTCAGGCAGTGGTGGGAACCATGGTCTCCAGTTCAGACTCAAATTGTATGGGCTTGCTTTCTCCTGAACTGTTTTCCTCATTGCTGAATTTAACACATCTGGGAGTCACTTGCCAAGGAGCTGAAGTTGTCATTTGATGTATATCTTAGTCCAAAATAGTCTTCATTCTACAGGGCAGGACTATATACATCATTAAGACTATTTATTTGGTTTTTCTCTCTGACCCCTTATCAGTGGTTTCAGTAGATGACCAAGTACTAAGTGAAGCAGTTTATGATTTTTTTTTTCAGAATAGCTTTTTTCCCATTTAAGCTGAGAGAACAGTCTCAAGTGGCTTGTCATATTTTTGCTGAGAACAGTTGGGACCTACTGTTGGTCTTATGTGGATTTGTGGATTTCTAATTCTTTATTTATTTAGAGACAGGGTCTCACAATGTAACCCTGGTTGTTCTAAACCTCCCTATGTAGATGAGGCTGGCCTCAAACACACAGATGTCTTTCTGCCTCATGCTTCCTGAGTGCTGAGATTGACAGAGGCCCAATGCATTTTACCAAGAGCGTTTCCAGTAAGATACTGTATTATACAGACAAGAGATCTATGGCCTTACTGCTGCTCACTTGATTTGAAAGGACCTCCCTTAAATTGAGTTTATACATTTACTTGGCAGTTAAATTACATAGATAAGGTATCTGTAGAGGTTTGAATAAGATTGGCCCCCATAGGCTCATATCTTTGAATGTTTGGTTCCCAATTGGTGGGTTGTTTAGGAAGGATTAGGAGGCGTGGCCTTGGTGGAGGAGGCGTGTTATTGGGGATGGACTCTCAAGTTTCAGAAGCCCTCCCCAGGTCCAGTCTCACTCTCTTTCTCTGACTGCAATTTGTGGATCAGATGTGCTTTGTCAGCTACTGCTCTAGAGCTATGCTTTCTGCTGCCATGTTCTCTGCTATGTGGTCATGAGCTCACCCTCTGAAACTGTAAGCAAGCCCCCAATAAAATGTTTTCTTTTATAAGTTGACTTGGTCATGCTATCTCTCCACCATGTTAGAATAGTAACTAAGACAGCGTCTAAGTTCCCTTTCCCTCCTTTCTCTTTTTTACTCTCTTTCTCTACCTCTGCTCCTTTACTTGGTGTTTTCCCTTCCTACCTTCAAAAATGAATCAGTAAAACAATAGAAAAAATTAATTAACAGATTAAACTAAAATTAAATCTTCAATAGGTATTATTTAACTTGGTTATTCTTTTTTAAATTTATTTTTATTATTACTTAATTTTAAAAATTTTATGTGTATGGGCATTTTGCCTATATATATTGCCTGTGTACTATGTGGGTGCTTGGTGCGCAAGGAAGCCAGAAGAGGGTGTTGGATCTGCTGGGACTAGAGTTACAGACAGTTGTGAGTTATCATGCAGGTGCTAGGGAAAAAACCTAGGTCCTCTGCAAGATAACCAGGGCTCTTAACCACAAACCTTTCTCTCCAGCCCATACTTTGGCTATTCCTTTTCAAAGCTTATACTGTCTGTTTTTATTATGGAAGTATTTATTGGTCTTTTTCCTTTTCTCCTTCCTTCCTTTTTCTTTTTCCTTTTCTTCCTCTTCCTCTTTTTCTTTTGTTTTTTCCTTCCTTCCTTCCTTCCTTCCTTCCTTTCTTTTTTTTTTTTTTTTCCAGACAGGGTTTCTCTGTGTTAGAGATTTAATTTAGGACTCATGTATGAGAGGCAAACACTTGTACTACTAAGCTAAAATCCATGTCCTCTAGCAGTGATTTCCTCATGAAATGCTATTGATGGTGGTTACTCCATGGCTGCAACCTACATATTTAGTAGTTAATATTCCTTCATAAACAGTACTCCTGGGAATAGTCCATTAGATTAGATGGGAGTTGATAGAAGAATTAGTCCTTGTAAATAACCATTTTAACGTAGAATGAAGCTGTATTGGATATGTGCATGTTAACATAATAAGACTAATATCTTGGTTCAACTGATTCAGCCTGTTCTTAATTTTAAAATATTGTGGATGTCATAATGTAGCTTTTGACTCAGTTATTTTGCTTTAAATATGGTCTTCCACATGACTTATTAGTGTCTTATGATTATCAGTTGTTAGTAGGTTGGAAAGCACTTGAAATTTTAAGGAAAGTTGAAAGTACCATGATTGCCAAGCACTGCAATGATCTGTGTTTTCTTTAAGGGAAACAGTGCATTATGATAAATGAGCTGCAAGAACGGCTTTCGAGTAAAACCGATAGACAGTAGGGAATAAGATGCTTCTGAACTGACAACCATCTAGCGATGCACTTGGCTAAATGGTTGAATCCGGTTTAGAAGTCTCAGTGTCTGAACCAACTCTAGCAGGGAATCCCTTTATTTGGGAATATAATAATGTCCGTTTGCATGGGAGGGTCCGTGATCTTCATATAATCCAGAAGATAATGTCTTGGACGGATCCCAGTTAGAATTTTGAGTAAATCATGCATCCTTGCTGAAATTCACATTTCTCCACTGCAGAGAACTCAAACTTAGCTTAGTTACATGGTTATTGGGATTATGAAATGGCACAATCCAATTTGAGAATGCTTAAAAAAGCTTGCAGGTCTTCTCTTATGTTCCCTGTACTGTGTTTACTTTCTCATTCACGCTAAATATCTTCCTTCCCTGTCTCATTCAGCCTTCCTTAACTCCTCTTTCCAGCTGGGCATATTTATCTCTGTAGCTCTTCTAGACCTTAGTATGCTGGTGGTAACACACAGCCTTGAACACTCAGACGCATCACACTAGAACTTAGGTGGAACCAACATGTCAGGTGTTCCAGGACAAAATGAAATAAGACATTTCCCTTAGATAAATGGAAACAAGGACTGTGGATGTCTTCGAAAGCATGCCAGTGTGGGTGCAAAGGGAATGCTGGCAGGCAGAGAGGACATGGGTTATCTTTTGAGAGACTTAACACATCACAGTGAGATCTTTTAAACATCAAGAAGTAACAAGCCAGCTGGGGATTCTGATCAACCTTGCATTTTGTCTTTTTGTGTGGTTCAGAGAGGAATCAGATGGCTGCATGCCTGCTTCATTCTGTATTGAAGGTTTTAAAAACATTAACTCTCCCAGATGTGCCCCCACCCCTACTGTAGGCTGTAGATTTTAGACAAAAAAAAAAAAAAAATCTCCAAAACTGGTTAGGATTATTATTCCCATGACTCTTTTAACAGAGGTAGGACAGTGTGTGGTGCCTTTCCAGCTGTGCGTCTGTAGAGAAATAACTGAACTTCTTCGTGACCCTGTTTCCTGCATGCAGAATACTGTCTGACAGCAGTGCGGAGGGGGCCGCTTAGAGTGGTGACTGCAGCAGAGTAAATGCTTACTAAGTCTTTACTATTATTACACACACATAAACCGACTGGGACGGAATGACTCATTCCGGACTTTCAGGACTATTCTGAACCAGGAAATGGCTATTTAGAATGTGAATCTTTTTTTTTTCCTTTTTTCTTTTTTTTCCCCGCCCTCTGTATCTGACCTGTCCTCAGTGACCCTTGCTTATTTTGTTGTCTCATTCAGTAGCAAATGCCTTTGACACTGTTTGTAGTGTTAAAGCTATGCCATTTTCAGCAATGAACAGTTTCTGAAACAGGCTGTTCTGACCCCTCTGGATCCATGAACCCTCTGTGCACAAGGCATCTGGATTCATCACGAGTTTGAAGCACACATTTTTATGTACTTTTCATTTCCTAGTGAGCCTGGTGCCTGCTGTACAGATTTAAGCTATGGGATTTTTTAAAATGTAGACGTGTCACTGAGTGTGTTGCACTTATGACCATTTTCAAGGGTCATTGTCATCTGTGTGCATGCAGCTTGATAGCTTGAGTGCTTTAACTGCATGGCGGGGCAAGAACTGGCTCAGAAGTTACTGCACGATTTACTTGTGCATGCCTGACTGCTGGGTTAGCTCACTGCTGGGTTAGCTCACGGTCGCCCTTTCTCTGTCCAAGGTATTATTTCATTTTGAAGTAATGTCAGTGGATTGTAATGACTAAGCTCAACATTATTTCAGTGTGGCTTGAAAAACTAGATACAACAAAAAGGGAGGGAAAGCTGTATGTATGATCAGGCTAGAAATGTTCACTTGTCTGTTTTCTTTCTGAGATGCTGAGGAGCTATGTATACAGGTACTCTGCCACTAAGCCACACCTTCAGAACACACATTTAACCTTTTCTCTATTTGAGTACCGTATGAAATATTTTGTGTGTTGCATGATCTTTTGTGAAATCCTTGAGCTGTTACCGAGAATATCCTTTTTAGATTAATTTTGTTTATCAATAATAATTTAGAAGCTAAAGTTTATTGAGCATTATATGTGTTCTGGATGGCTCCCATATGTCTCTTTGTTCACTGCCATCTTTATAAATAGTCTTACGGATAGGTGCAGTTATCATTCATGTATGAGAGCATAGAGACAGAGGCTCAGCTAACAAAGCCAGCTTTGGAATCTGGGCAGTATTTTTTTTTTTTGGTTTTTTGAGACAGGGTTTCTCTGTATAGCCTTGACTGTCCTGGAACTCACTCTGTAGACCAGGCTGGCCTTGAACTCAGAAATCCACCTGTCTCTGCCTCCCGAGTGCTGGTGGGCAGTCTTAACTGTCACTCTGCAGTGCTCACGGTTGGTCAGTAGGTGCATGGTGAAGCTGATTTGAGCCCAGGTCTTCTAAGTGCAGACTGTTTGGAAGAATGCAGAATGAGGTTGCTTCCCTCATGCTCGCCTAACTTGTCTGACATCATAAACCATGATGCTTTTCCAGAATTACAACTGGCCGACATCTGAGATAGCGAACTTAGTTGCCCATTTTTGCTTTAGTTGACTGTGTTTAATAAAATGGGCTCGTGTTTTTCATACCTCATTTGACTCCTCGATGGAAGATGCAGTTATAAACAACAATAAGTTTCTTGAAAGGGAAAGCAGTCTTAAGGGTAAAGAAGAGGAAATGCTTGAACTACCCAGTGGCATGTTTAGCTAGGTCCTACCTAGGGTCCAACATTGAACATAGAAATTGAGTTTAGGGAAAACCGGGTCTTAGGAATGCATCATCAGCGTGTGTAGCTCTAGACTTCAGTGTGTCTGTCCTCAGAAGCAGTAGCAAAGAAGGGACTTGGCTGCGTATGTGAGCCAAAGCTAATATCACTCTCATCTTACTGCTGAGTGTATTAAAATGCCTTTCTGTTTTGAAAGTGCTCCCCAGGCACTCTCTTCTTATTACTGCTCTCCATGTTTTGGTTTTGGAGTTGTACAGTCACATAGTTTACGTACATAATGAGATACATATACTTAATTTCTCTATTTCATCTTCAAATAATACTGTTTTTATGCATACTGGTATTTCAAGTGGATATTACTTCTGTTAGCATGATACTTCAAATTGTAATTTTGGATTTAGTCAACTAATCTATGGCTTCACCTTTGTATTTAATATGTGTTAAGTAATAGCTATCCTGTGGAGCACAGGGTAGCGCCATAATTAGTGTCTGTACTACATGCTATCACTGGCTTTTGTTGCTCAGATGATGACTTTAATTATAAATGTAAGCTTTGGTACTTTTGGAATTAGAGGTCATTCCACCCTCCTTAGTCCTGTTCACTCTCAAGAGCTTAAGGTCTAATGTTTAAACCTCCCCACTGATGAGGCTCTCTAAGCTGGCATTGTAATATTAGATTGATGCTTTTTTTCTTTTGGTATTCTAAATCGGTTTTTAAAAGTTCATGGTGTCTATGAGTACTCAGGACTGTTAGATCATAAATTAACAGCTCAGTTGGTAGTAACGTGATATCTGCTTGTCATCCATCTACCCATCCATCCACCCATTTGTCTGTCTGTCTATCCGTCCGTCTGTCTGTCCATCCGTCCATGCTCTCCCTCCCCATTGTTCTTAGCCTCATATTGTTAAAACAGCTACAGGTTCCTCTCGTTCTGAGATAATTCAAAATGATGTTAATCCTCAGAACAAATGGGAATGCTTAGGCCATTTTTATCCCTTGCAGAAATAATCTCCCGAGAAAAGATCCTCAATCAATGGAAATGGTTGAACATAATGTGTTACTTCACTGGGGAGTTATTTTGTGTAGACTGTGCCATGTAACTGAATTAGTGCTTCCTGCAAACCTTTTAATTCTGGTCACCCCCCCCCCCCACACACTTTATAGTTGTGACATTTGTTAAAGTTTATACTTTTGGGTGAAAGATCAGGCTTCAGTTGCACACACCCAAGAAATTCATTGTGCTGGCTCCCTTTTATTACAATCGCTTATGGTCTGCTACTTGTCTTAACGCCGGCTACAGAAGAGAAGACGGGCTATGATTGTGCGTGTTCAAATAGATAGCTTTTGTTGTTTGATATTACTGGAATCTTATACTTCAAAATTTTAATGTTTCCAGAAATACTTGAGAGTTTATTTGAAAAGTGCTTTTAAAATAAATTTGAAGTTATGTTAAAAATATAAGAAATTCCCTATAGAAATCGTCATAAAAGGTATAAAGTAGAAAATTTGCTCTCTGTATCCAGTAGATACTTGATAAGTTTCTTTCTTCTTCCTCTTCCTCCTCTCCCTCCTCTTCTTTCTCCTCCTCTTCCTCCTCCTCCTCCTCCTCTTCTTCTTTTCAAAAAGCACTTCTACTTTTACAGATGGCATTTTCTTTAATACACATTCAACCGTGTGAAGTACATTTTCTCCTGTTTTACAGATAGGGACGCTAAGCCCAGGGTTACTTGGTGAACAGTGAGGCCCAATGCGCCGTGCAGCTGTCTGTCCACCATCTCCCCACTTCCCACTGCAGCCCCACCCACCCCCACTCACAGGCTTGGTTTCCCCTGACTCCGCTGCCCTCCTTCCCACTAGAGGACCCTCGCGTTGACTGTTCCTCTGAGTGGGATGCTTTCTTGCGGACATCTTTGCTGGCCTCCTCCTTTGAATCATTCCTTTTTTCAGATGCATGCTATGCTCAGAACTGTACCTTCCAGCTCCAGCATATGTAGCCTGCTTTGCCCCGTACATTATTTTCCCTGGAGCATATACATAAACTATAATAGACGTATTTAGTATTTTTAATTGCCTCCCCCCTAATCCCTGGGAACATACAGGTTAGGATTTCTGCAAATCTCTGTATAGCCCAGGTGGCCTTGAGTTTACAAAGATCTACCTGGCTCTGCCTGCTGGGTGCTTGGAATAAAGCCATGCACCATTATGCAGGTGCATAGCAGGTCAGTTCATGTGTGTCTTTGTGATATCCCTCAGTGGGTGTTCAGTGATAGCTGGTAAGTGAATGAATGCATGAGTACAAAGCTCATGTCCCTTTTGCAGGTCTTGTGCAGTCAGGCGCAGCCTTTTCCATAGTCCCTGGAGATGGAACTTGTGTCTTCACACTTGTATAGCAAGCACTCTTACTGAGTCAGCCATTTCCTTAGCTCAGTTTAGTGTTTTTTTTTTTTAAATTTTAAAAATGGTTCTTTTTTATTTTTTGGTGCATGTTGTTTTGTACCATGTGCATGTTTAGTGTCTAAGGAATCTAGAAAAAGGTGTCATGTCCCACAGAACTGCAGTTACAGATAATTATGAGTCTTAAAAAGCATCTAGTTTTTAATTTTTTGAATGCAGTTATAGAAAATGAGGCAGTATCTTATTGGATGTTAATAGGAAGAGATGGTTCAAAGACACACACATACACACACATAACACACATTTTTCATGTAAGCTGGTCTCTACTTTTACATTCATAAATGTTATATCATTAAAACTTAACATAGTTTTAAAAATTGTACTTCAGGACTACACATTAAAATAGTGTTTTTGTATTAAATATGCCATTTACGTTTCTTCTATTCATATTTTTTTAAAGAGGCATAAGATTTTCATTTAAAATTGATTTACACAGGGCAATAAAATTCAGTATGTATGCTCAGATCTGGCTAGCCATCTTGCCCCAGAGATCCCCAATCTCTGTCTTCTGTGTGCTGGGATTACCAATGCCTGTCATGCCTGGCCAGCTTTTTACATAGGTCTTGGGGATCCCAACTCCAGTTTTCATGTTTGCACAGCAAGTACAAAATGCCCTCAGTCTCCTGTGCTGCTGGTGTGTCCATCTTTGGAAATAAGTCCTCAGAAAATGAATTAATGGTAGAAACACTAGCCTTGTAAGTCAGAGGCTTTGGTGGCTTCTGTCCTGTGGTGAGCTGGTAACAGGAAAGTAATTTATACCTATAATCAGGGGTTGAAGAACAGTATTTCATTTCAAGCTTCAGTGGTTACCTTGATGCTAGAAGGTAAAGCTCATGAGTGTTGGAAACAAAAATACTTGTCAGAAGCGTGCGTGCGCGCGCGCGCGTATGCGTGTGTGAGTGCATGAGTTTTAGAACAACACGAAAGCCTCAAGTCATAAGTTTGCTGCTCAAGCCACTCTAGAGTATGCACAGTGGTGACCTTTGGCTTTCGTTGATAAAGTAGACCACATGTGTTTGTTGGCTTTGGGAAAGGAAACTGGAGAGGTCCACAAAAGAACAATAATAAACACATGGTGATTCTCTGAACTGGGAGGAATCAATAATGTTATTATTTAAAAACTAAGTTTAGCCTCCTGTATTATTCATTTGTTTAAGACCAGTTGTATGCTTTTCAGTTTTAAAACATACTGGTATTTTTTAGATTACTTTACTATTCACTAATCATGACGGTGGACAAGTCATTGTTGTTGTCATCATCATTGTCATCATCATCACCACCACCACCACCACCACCACCAGCACCTTTTCATTGTGAGCTCTGTGATAAGACTGTTTGGGGGGGCAGGCAGTCAGGAACTAAGGTCTTATTAGCGTGGGATGTTGGACAAGTGACTTGACTGTTCTGGACATGAATTTCTTCAACTGGACATTCTGAGAGTTAAGAGGGGGATGTGTGTTAGAATCTTAGGACATGCTTGCAAAAATAAGTGTTCTTTACTACTGTGCTGGCCCCTCTGTGTCTGGGCATTTCAGTTTCTTGTGGCTGATTCTTAACCTTGTGCTCAGGGTTTTGATAGAGTTGTTTTTGTGCTAGCTGTTCTGTGAGGTATGCTTTGAAGCTCTATAGAAAAGTGGGCACTAATAATCAACGGTGTCTGCAGGCTTCCCACCAGAGTTCTGAAAGCATTTACCTCTACATTCAGCTTTTATGACCAAGGCCAGGAAGAAATGCTCTCACTGTTATAGATATTTCTCAGGATCCTTCCTTAGCTTTATAGACTGAAAGTTTTCCCTGCTGGCTATAAGCAAACAGAAAGAGAAGGGATTTCAGAAGTAGAGGGATTGAAACAAGGATTTTAAAGTTCTTGCTTCAAAAACCATGGTTTCAGCCTTGGCCACACAATGAAATCATCTAAAATGCTTTTTATAGAATAAAAATGCCTAACAGTAGAAATGATGTGGTGCCTCTCACCATCCCCATTAAAGCAGCAAGTTTGAATACACAAGTATATTAGAGGTGAAGAATTCAATACTTTAGTTAACAATCTGGATTTGGATTAGTCTTTCTTACTTTGTACCTTGAAGTATCCTGGATCATGTTACATTTTTGCTCTAGTTCCTAAGGCTGAAGTCTAATTTTATTATCTGATTCATTTTAAAAACTAGTAGTTGTCTTCTAAGGTTTGCTCTGTGTACTTTTTTTTGGAGACAGATTTCCCTGTGTTGCTTTGACTGTTCTGAAACTCACACTGTAGATCAGGCTGGCCTCGAACCCCTGAGGACTGACATTAAAAGCATATGTCACCATAACCTGGCTGTCTTCTTGTTCTGGTGAAATATTGTTGGCTGTTTGTGACTTATTAGGTCAAAGGTAATTCCTAATGGAAGCATATATAATTCTTCTAGGTTTTCTGAAATACTTGCTACACAAAGAAAGTGCTGATTGATTTGGATAGACCTCAGGGTCAAATAGCTAGGTATTTTACCGTGTGTATAGTGTATTTTTCTATTAGACGTTCAGGGCTAAATATACTTAATAATTTGTACGAAGCATTTTCTTAGAATTGAGACATTATTTCTAGGTTTCTTTCGGTGTAGACTCATGCTTTACACAAGGAAAATTCTTACTGATTTTGCTGAAGATCATCAAGGCCAGAGAGAAATTGGTAGTATACACAATCAGGGTTAGCTCATTCTAAGGCAAAGTTTAAGAGGTAGGGTGAAGGGGGTCAGAGACTACAGATAGTATCATGGCTATTCTGTGCTGGATCTCTTTATTTATTTTATCATCTCTCTGCCCTTCCATCTATCAGTTGACTCAAGACAGGGTATCCTGTACCCAAGGCTAGCCTGGAACTTGATATGTCATTGTGGCTGACCTTGAACTCCTCATGCCTTTGCTTCTCTGTAGGCTAGGATAAGGATAGTGGCTAAGGCTGCTGTAACCCTGGATCCTGTATATAAAGAGAAACATTATCCCTTAATCTGAACTTGCTCTCTCTTGAATATTGTGGTTACTTTTCCATTACATGTCATTCCTGTAGGTTTCTAAATTATTTGTGTGTGCATACCTTAGGAGAGTTGACATTTTTTTGAGGGTCTCTCCGCTCTTGTGGATCATTAGCTGATTTAATCCACAGAGGCAGTTGGGAGCAGAGACATTGAGTGGAGGGTTCAGAGACACTGTAGCTATGTACAGTGATTAACCCCACCGGGACCAGCTATCAGGAGGCAGATCAGCTTTACTTAGGATGATTCAATTCTTACAAGGTTTTCAGGGACTAAGAGTAAGGATATCCAGGATGAGCAAAGGTATACAAACTTAGCTGCTCACTGCATTTCCCTCTTCAGTTTAACTTTAATAGCCTTGCAGATTGATGTAGCCTGATTTGGTGGGACCTCACCACACTGTATTAACTGGATCAGTTTATTCTCCTCTTAAGCCTTGGCTTTGGTTGGGAGAGTCTTTGTCCTAATGACCTTCATGTTATTGCACAACTGTGTATTAATTTCTTGTTATTTCTAGTTATGATTCTGTGGGGCTCTTCTGTGGGCACAATGGATGGATTTTGTAGGCCAAACAATACCATTGGATAGATCTATTGATTGCTTGCTTGGGAGTTATTTGCTGACCTTATATTTTAAAAATTTACATTTATTTCTAAATGTCTAACATTTTCATCCAATTTTAAGCTACTTCAGAAGTGTTTAGATGTGCATGTGATTTGGTTTTGGGAAGTAGTGGCAACTGTTACTTATACAGTGTGGTCAGAATGTACTGACTGTTTGCTGTCTTGTAATTATGGGATTTTCCTCTTTTCATGTGCAAGAGGTCAGGGTACTTAGTCCTTCTTCTCTTTCTTTCTTTTTTAAAAATGTATTTTATTTTATGTGCATTAATGTTTTGCCTGCATGTATGTCTGTGTGAGGGTGTCAGATCCCCTGGAACTAGAGTTACAGCTAGTTGTGAGTTGCCATGAGGGTTCTGGGAGCCACTGCTCCTAACCACTTAACCATCTCTACAGGCCCCCTCCTCCTTTCAAATAAATGTTTCCTGAAAGAGTATATTTGCTTTTGGGAGTGGTCCCATAGATCTTAGAGTTCAACTTTGTTGAAACCTTCTGGACTACACAGCACTCCTGGTCCTTGCTCCGTCCTATCTTTTTACAACCCACCAGGGCTAGGGAGATGAGGGCATGGAGACAGGGACAGCATAGCTCAGGAGTGCAGTCCTAGTCCCAGTGCCACAGCTCCTCGCTTGGACCCTTCCTGCTCCCACCCCAACCCAGGAAGGTGGGCTGGGAGAGGGATGGGAGGGGGAGAGAGACAGACTTAGTCCCTGTTTCCCAGGCTGGTGTGAATGCTTGGGTTCATGTTACCCTCCTTAGCCTTCCTGTAGTTAGAAGCAGTCCTTGATCTTCAACTGATTTTATAGCTCAATCTTCAGTTGGGATGGAAAACTTTTTTTCCAGGCTGTTACTATACAAATTGTTTAAAGGACAGCCCCCCCCCCACCCCCCCAAAATCCTGTGGTTTGTCCTGCTGCTAAATGAAGGGAGACCCTGTTAGAAGAATTTACTCTGTGATAAAGGATAAAGAATAGAAAGCAAAGCCTTGCTATGCCCGGGAAGCTCTAGAGGCAGCAAAGGAGGGGCTCAGTGTGCTAGTTCATCAATGGGGGAGTGCTGGGAGTGCATTTGTGATTCTCTCTGCTTTCTCCTGCTGCTGCATCTTACTCTGGCTTTTCTGTGTTTATGAATGCTGCATAGTGTAGAAGAGTCCAGGCTCTGTAGCCAGACATCCTGGGTTTGAATTGTGTCTCCACTGTTCATTAGTTGTATGATTCTGGGCAAGAAACTGAATATTTTTGTCTTGATTTACTTATCTATTAAGTTGAAAATAGCACCTGTTTATGTATACTGTTGTAGAGATGGAATGAGAATTAGTGTGTCTAAGTGCTTAGACTAGAGCACAAAGAGTGTACCCAGTACGTCCAATAAGTATAAGCTATTATGTCTCACCCTGTAGGTGGATATAGCCTGCTTCACATTTGTCTGTGATGGATCAGTTTACTTGAATAAAAAATGGATTCCAACTGCTTACCATTAAAAAGCTTCTAAATGCCAACTGCCTGAATGTTTTGAATTGTTAAATATGTAAATCTATTGAGTGACTTTGTTTTTGTTTGAATGATGGTTTGCTCTTTAAAAAGCTGTCTTTCACTGATGCTTTAGACTTCATATGTACTTGTGAGCATTCTCATGTGGGTAGTCTAGTTTGGGGGCTTTGTTAAATCTGTGGTAGCAAAATTTGGATTAATTAAAACATCCAGAAGATTTTAACCTTTAACTAATGTTACATGAGTATGACTTTTCTCTGTTTCCTTTCTAGCATCAAAACTCCCATTCAGGTCCACAGTGTGGGGTGAACTGGTGACTGATGTGAAGTCCTTGAGTAGCAGAGGCCTTGTGGGTGTGGCTAGACACCCAAGTGCTGTTTTTAGCTGCATAACTCAATCTGAAATCTCAATAATCATTTCTTATTATTTTTTTTAAATAGAAGAGAATGCTACCTGCTTGCCTATAAATGTATTCTCAGTATTAATGAGTCCTTCACTTGGATGATGGCAGTTGAGCCTACCTTGAGTGTGTCAGTTACTCATCACATGATATGACAACACCATGACTAAGGCAACTTATAGAGGAAAGTGTTTATAGGGGCTTACAGTCCCAGAGGGTGGCAGGGAGTATGGCTGCAGGCAGGCAGGCAGGCAGGCAGGCATGGCACTGGAGCAGTGAGCTTACATCTTTTTTTTTTTTTTTTTTGTAAGTAGGAGACAGAGAGAAAGAGCTGAGGACAGTTTTGGCTCTTGAAACCTCAAGGCCCATCTCCAGTGACATCCTTCCTCTAACTCTTCCCAAACGCTTCCACCACCTGGGACTAAGCATTCAGACAGATGAAGTTCTTCTGGGGCTGTCCTCATTCAAACCACCACACTGATGATAATTCTCTGAATAGGGGTGGGGGTGGATGAAATAGTAGGAAAGAAATAAGGGCAAGTAGACTAGCCAACTGTAGATCATATTTCTTCCTAGCTGGAGATTTTTAAAAGTACTTTTTATTGATTCTTTGTGAACTTCATATCATGCACCCCAATCCCACTCATCTCTGTCCCTTCATATCCACCCTCTGCCCTTGCAATTCCCCCTCCCCCAATAAAATTGGATAGAAAAACCATCTTGTCACGGAAGCTACAGCACACCCTTTTGTCCACACGTCTTTACTTGCAAATGTTCTTTGCAATGAGTCATTGGTTTGTTTCAAGGCCTTTTGCTTCTGGCTTCTGCTATATTATCTATACTGGATCCTCATGAACATTCCTCTAGGATATCCTGTTGTTGACCTGTGTCATGGATACCCTGCAGCTTTGGATCTTCAGGGCTGGCCCTTTTATTTGCTCATCATAGATGGGGTGGAAATTGGGATGGGCCGATTCAAAGCCCTAGATTTGGGCCTGGGAGGTAGCTGAGTTGGTCAGCCCACCAGCTTTCCTGTGCCTGTACCATCAGGACCAGCTCTCTAGCACTGCCCCAGCTAGTTCACCCAATGCTACAGATGGCAAGGGGCAGGGGTCAGCTCTCTTCTTCTCATGACCTTGGCTGGCTTCCCCATGCCTTTGCCACCAGGGCCAGCTATACTGTACTGTCCAGGCAAGGATCAGGGACTGCTCTTGAAAGTGCTGCAGTCAGTGAGGGGTGGGGCTAGTTGTTCCACTCTCAACCCCAACACCCCCTTTTTAAAAAGTCTCATGTAGCCCATGCTGGCTTCAAACTTGAGGATGCTCTTGAAGTCTTGGTCTCTACTGTTTACACTACTGTTTCCTAAGTGCAGGGATTATGAGCCAGTGCCACCACTTGTTTTATGCACTGTTGGTGATTAGGAGCAAGGACACAGTGAGTACTAGGCAAGTGCTCTACCAACAGCTATTTCCCTGGGGCCCTAATCTGCTCTTTGTTCAAAAAGAGAACAGCCTATTCTGAGAACATTTAACAATTTTAAAGTTATGTTTATTAATTTTTGTATATGTGTGTATGTATGGACTCAGGCATTCCATAGCACACATGTAGAGGTCAGAAGACAAATTATAGAGAGCCATGTGGGCTCCCAGGACTAAACCAAGATTGCCAGGCTTGTGGAAAATGCCTTTCCCTGACTAGCCAATTTGCTGACCCTCTGAGAACATTTTAATATAGATTATTAGTAGGGTTTCTCACTGCTAAAGAAGAACACGGGTCAGAAGCTGTAGATCCAAGTGTAATTGGTTCTTCTATTTCCACTTCTCATTTGTGCTGTGTGTGTGTGTGTGTGTGTGTGTGTGTGTGTGTGAGAGAGAGAGAGAGAGAGAGAGAGAGAGAGAGAGAGATGCACGAGTAGGCCAGAGGTATGTTTCTTCACCTTGTTATTGAGACAGAATCTCTCACAGGGATCCAGGGCCCAGCAGCAAACTAGGCTGGCTGGCAGGCCTTAGGAATCCTCTTGACTTTCTGCCCCCACCCCCTACCCGCGCTCCCCCCCAGCACTTGGTTATAGATGAGCACTATCATGCCTGACTTTTTTGTGATGAGGATGGAACCGGGATCCTCATGATTGTGTGGAAAACACTTTCCCAGCTGAGCTGTCTCCCCAGCATTGCTGTACTGGTTGGCATTATTTCATTTGGTTGGTTTTCCAGGTTTCTTTGACTAAGCAACTTTATGGGGCCCAAACCAAAGTAAAACAAAAACAGAACAAATGAAAAACAAAACCCACAAACGCTATGCTTTAAACATCAAGGATGTCAGCATGAAATAAATAGACTGACATTTCTGCTTTGAAATCTTTTAGTAAAGGAATTTAAACTGACTGCAAATGTGTGGCTTCACTTTGTAAGGGCAAGTCTGACCTTTCTCAGTGGTTTTTGGATATTGAGGATACACTGGGGTGTTTGGGCTAAATGTTGCTTTAACCTGCAGAGGGCTCTTAGGATTTAGTCAGTCGTCAACAAACAAAGTCACTTGTGTTGTGCTTTCAGACATGAGGTCTCTGCTGTGGTGCTTACCATAGCTCCTACCTATGTGTGATGGTTCTTTTGAGTTTGCTTTTGAAGTAACTTTCACAGAGAATTCCTGTTGCCTAGAAATTGATGACAGACTTATACCATTTCCTCTTTTTTTCTTAGACGTTCCAACCTCAGAGCAGCCTGAACTGTTCCTAAAGAAACTTCAGCAGTGCTGTGTCATTTTTGACTTCATGGACACGCTATCTGATCTTAAAATGAAAGAATACAAGCGCTCCACTCTTAATGAACTGGTGGACTACATTACAATAAGCAGAGGCTGTCTGACAGAGCAGACTTATCCTGAAGTAGTTAGAATGGTGAGTTTCCTTTTTCGCCGCTGACACTTTTAAGCGTCTTCCATAGCCACTCATGGGTGTATTGATTGCAGTGAGGTCACCGAGGTCTCCTTCACAAACCAAAGCCAGCCTCCTGAGGCTAGATGCAAGCACACAGCGCAGCACTAGGATTTGAAGAGCACGAATTCATGACGATGAAACCCAGACCGTCCCACCGACTGCAGCGTTGAAGGAGTGACCTCAGAGCATGAAGCTGAGGGCCAGGGTGCCATGGATCTCTGCAAAGACACAAGAGAATCAACCAGTTTTAGATGTGATTGAAACGATTCAAGCCTGTTGAGTATCTTAACCCGCACCACCTCTACATTGTGACATATTAGAAATGGCATCATACTTAATAAAATGATGACATAGAGAATCTAGTTAAGACCTCTCTTGGTTTTATAATGAATCTTTCTCTTTGTAATTTCCTTGAAATCAGGAGCAATGCCTTTTATGGTGTTAGAACAATAGCACTGTGTGTGGTCCTTAGGAATTACAGGAAGAAACAGTATTTGCATAATGCAATCGATTATGTTCTTATTGTGTCAATAATTACATTAGCATTTTAAAAATTGAGCTGAAATCTGGCTGTTAGGTTTCTGTGATGTGGTTGCCTTCCTTAGCGTCCTAGAAGATTATAGATTGAGAGGCAGTTATTTAGGGGGGGACATTGGGAGGAATGGAGGAGGCAGTGCAACTACAGAGGTTTAAGGGGCTGAGCATCATTGGGAGCCCATTAGCGGAACAGACACAAGGAATGCCTGCTCACCATCTGCAAGGACTTTGAGAGATGAGTTTATGAGTGATTGGTATGTGGCATCCATATGTACATCTGAAGGGGAATAAAAACAGATACATATGACAGTACATATATATGTATTACTTTTATTTCAGGAATGTATTATCGAGTATTTTGTGAGTTAACTGTTACCATTGTTGCTTCTGAGTAGTAGTTTTCAACAAGTAGCACTCATGCCTCACAGGACATTTGGCAGTGTCCAGAGCCATTTTTGGTAGCCATGACTATATGGGAAGAGTATGTCCAACATCGAGGGTACAGATATAATGCTAAGCATTTTAAAAGAGGGCAAGAAAGCCACACAAGAAAAGTTGATCTAGTCCCAGATATTAGCAGGTACACTGTTGGACAATCCTGCTTCTGAGTGTAAGTCCTTTCTAAATCTCCCAGCCAGCCATTTAGCATCTTCTCTTGCCCACCTGTGCTCTCTGGGTGTTAGCTTCCCTGTGTGTTCAGAGATACCCAGTTTATAGCTTTCTTCTCTGACCTTCTGTGAGGATAGAAGCATATACGGATATATTTGCATTATTCTTGTAAACACACTAATGGCGTCTGCACACACGTTCTGTATATTCCATCCTTTAGCAGTTTGCAGTACATAGAAAGCTGCATTGTTGATAGCTACGCAGTATTTTATTGGATAAATGTATTGTGTTTAACCAGCATGCTATAGATGGCCTTGTAAGCCCATTAGTTTATCCTTTTACCAGAGCATCTGTATGTTGAATGATTTTTTTTTTTGTTAAAAAGATTATGGGCTTTTACTTTTCACAACAAAATTGAGAGGAAAGTACAGAGATTTCGCATTTGCCTCCATTCCCAGTCATGTGTGGCTTCTGCTATCACCGTCCCACATGGCCCATTTTCAAAAGTGACTGACCACACTGGAACACTGTAATCACCCAGAATCTGCACTTTACCTCAGGGCTCGTGTTTGATGCTGTGCATTCTTTGGATTTGGATAAAAGTCCAATGACAAAATGCATTATACAGTATCACACAGAGGAGCTTCATGCTGCCTTTCTCTCTTAAGAACCAATGACCTTGTCCCTGACTTTTTAGCACTTTTCTAAGACATGGTAGCTGCCCTCTTCACATTGGCTTCCTTAATGTCTTTTCATTCCTGTTTTGATTTTTGAGATGGGATTGAATATAGTAGCACAGGTTAGCCTGGAGATTGTTATGAAGCCCAGGCTGATATTCAGCTCTCAGCACTCCTGCATCCATGTGCCTAGTTCTGGGGTTACAGATGTGAACCATCATATTCAGCAGTTCAGTTTTCTTAGTGCTCAGTAGTACTCCATTGTGTGAATGTGCCACAGCCTTTTCCTTTACCTGAAAGTAAGTTTTACCCACATTTTGGCAGTTACAACTAAAGCAACTCTGGAAATCTGCGTGTTTGTGTGAGGCATACATTTTTAACTACTTTGGATAGATAGTGAGGACTGTAGTTCCTGGCTCTTACCTTAAGTATTTTGTAAATCACTGACAAACTTAACCTGCAGAGAGGCTGTACTGTTTGGCTTCCTGCCAGAAATGAACGTTCCCTTGCCCCTATCTTTCAGCATTTGCTCTCCCTCCCTTCGCATTTCGCCCCTCCGTGTAGGGCCCTAATTCTTCATGGCCCCTAATTCTTATTCTCCGTTTCCTCAATGGGCTGGCTTACAGGGCCACTGTTTCTGACAAACCCGGGGCTTTCTCCTTCCTTTAGTTCCTCTGACTCTTGGCAGACCACTCGTATGGAATCTGCTGCTTTTATTCTTCCACACATGCATCTAATTTTCCCAATTAAGAACTGAGTATCCGAGAGAGGCATTGTCCTGCATATCTTAGTAGGCTCTAGAATGCCTCTTAGCTGAGCCTAACTGACTTCGGGCTCTGAAATTATGATGAAGATAGTCCATCATTCAATTATATCGGGTCATTAAACCTAGTATTTAAGTAATGTAAAACGTTCTTCCATTTTTGTGAATCAGCTTATCCTAAACCAACTTTAGTTTCCTGAGAGAGTCCATCGTTTTGCAGCCTACATTCATTCCCTTTGCCTTTAAGCCTTGTATATTTGTTTTAACACATTCTTGGGCTCCACTTTATGCAGCTTTGAATATGTAGCATCCTTACTTGAAAGTCAACTTTATGTAGAGTTCTCAGATGTATATTTATTTTTATATGTAATTTATAAAATTTGTTAGCTACTCATTTGCTATGATACTTATGTAATCTGGACTATTTATAGAATTTTGTTAGAATAAAAAGTGGACCCTCCTGGGCTCAAGGGCCACTTTTGGCCACACTCACTTGCTTTATCACTGGGAATTACTTATCTTTGGGGTCCTCAGTTTCATATGGTGCTGAGAGTCCTTTCTAAATAAATGGCTCTTCTGTGTATACATTGGTGTTCTGAGTACTCCAGCATGTGTGTACAGGC
This sequence comes from Rhynchomys soricoides, assembly GCA_019843965.1. Taxonomy (NCBI): domain Eukaryota; kingdom Metazoa; phylum Chordata; class Mammalia; order Rodentia; family Muridae; genus Rhynchomys; species Rhynchomys soricoides. The sequence goes on along the minus strand of JADRCH010000194.1, from coordinate 523,185 downwards.
TAACTGTGCTTACCGCTTTGTAAGAAGGCTTATACCTTGGTACTCCCCCAGCCCCCAGGCCACCCTATTTTGCCACCTCTAAGGTTCTTATGTGCACATATTCTGGTCCTGCTTATCTCCTGTGTCATAATTCTCTTGGGGGAAGAGTGGTTGTGAAGATAGCAATACTGTATGTAAATCTCTTAGAATAGTCTCTAACCCATGACAAATGTTGGTGAGTAGCATTGTTATGCTTTGCTAATAGATACTTCAATTTGCATGGGCCATGTTTGCAGATTTTACATTCTCTATCAGCTAGATGTATTCTGTTTCATTGCCTCAGTTTCTCTCAAATTCTGTAGCTCAAGGATGATCCTGCCTGGTGAGTAGTTGCGTCTCTACCCGCTTCTCTTTTTTGTTATTGTGAAATGAAACTACTTCACCAGAATAAGGAAGTGGTAGTGGTTTTAGTGAAATGCTAATGAACTATGCTAGGTGGTTTTGGAAACAAGGGTGAGTAATCAATCAGAATGGCATGTATGCTGTCAGCCTTAATACCAAAAACTTAGTCAACTTGTTGGGACCTGTACTTGGAGAGTTGGTTTCAGCTCTTCTGAGGGGCAACGAAGTAGAGAGAAAGTAAGATATGAGTTGGGGAAGCCATTTTTACCATCTCAGCTAAGTCTGGGTACCACCCACAGGCTACTAGAATGAAAGAACAATATTTCATGTGTAAATACAATCAGCAATATAACGTACAATTTCCCTTCAGGAGAAGAGCATGTGCATAGGGAAAGAGCCGAAGGGAGAGCATTTGGAAGTTAGTTACTGTCCTTATTGCTCATCTTAGCTCGTGCTGAGATCTTGGTAACTCGTTTTTCTTTCAAACTAGAGTTTCTCCTATTGTTAATGGAGGGAGATGATGATATCTCAGATCCTTCCAGTTCTGAAATGGATGGCTTTTGATCAACACTGTCCAAGTTATTTAGAATGGCTTTCTCAAGGTTTACTAATCACTTTCCAAAGCAGTTGCTTACTTAGGTAAGTGGTTTGTTTTGTAATTTTTTTGTGTCTTCTCTAATGGAAAAAGGTATCTGACCTTAACTTGCTTTGGGTCTTGCTATATTCCATTCTGTATTTAGGGTCAAACTTTTGTCTTTACGGCATGTATGTATGTATGTATATGTATGTATGTGTGTATTATATATATATATATGTACACATCTCACACACACACACACATATCTCACACACACACACACACACACACATATGCACACATACCACGCTAATACTAATCTGTCTTTTTGGTACTGTTGCATGTATCCATTTGAAATATTTCTTAGAATTTTTTGATCTTCAAATAACCTATTCATTTTTATTTATTTATAATTTGATATTCTTTGTTCATTTTATATTCTTTGTATTTGCATATCTTTTCTAAAAATAATTCATTTGAGGGTACTCCAAATGTGGGATGTAGTCTTGTTGGTGTAAGCATTGGCTTCATAAATTCTAGGAAGTATTTATTGAATGACATAATTTCATGCTTTTACTTTAAAAAAAAAAAAATGGTGGTGTTGAGTGTCAATCCCAGGACATTATGAATTCTAGGTGAACATTCCAGCACTGATCTACATTCCCAGCCTTTGGTTAGTTTGTTTGAGACAAGCCCTTTGTGTGTAGTGTAGGCTGGCCAAGAACTTGCTCTGTAGCATAAGCCAGTCTCAGGTTATGATCTCCATGCCATAGCTTCTTCCCAAGGGCCAAGAGTATGTGCATATGACACCATATCAAGCTTATGTGCTTTTTTTTTTTTTTTTTAAATGACTAAAAAAGATGGTTGTTTTCTGCCAACCGTAGAAAGTGTAATGTGGACAAATACACATTACACTAATAGAATTATTTATTAGGTAAGGAAGAGAGAAGGTTTGATAGGGTGTTCATGGCAGACTATCCAGAATGTGTAAAGCCTTAGTAGTGTATTAAAAGATTTTCCAGGTGGCTGAGCTACCAGGGAATTCTGAACCCACTTACATAGAGGGAATACATTGCTGTGTTGTTGTATCATTAACAGTTTGTGTTTGTGTGCATGTGTTCCTGTGTGTCTGTGTGTGTATGCATGCGCTTACAGTGGGAACATGTTAGTTTTGGCAGCTGAACGAGTTAATACGTATCAGTTTGTGCAAGTACCTTATAGACAGTGGAGGCCCACTACAGGCTTGAGGTAGAGGAGCAATGGTGGCGTTGATATTTTAATAGCAGTAGAACAGATAGTGTGGTAAAGGCAGGATCAATAACGGAGTGTGACGTTAGAGAAGACATGCAGCCCCAAGCCAAGAGCCGGGGTGATACCATAGAGAAGGAAGGGAGAGTTAACTTTTGAGATCCACCGAAAAGTGCAGGTGAAGCCACTTTCTGTTTGTTTGGCTATCTGGGAGAAGAGGGAAGTTAGACGCTGTGGTGCGTGGCCCTGGTGCAAGGTGGCTGGGCTCCTTGTGGTGCTTCTGTTGAGGTACAGCAGTAGGGAGAACGGGTTTTGGTTGGAAGCTGAGGAGTTGAGTTTTTGCTGTTGTTGTTGATTGAGGCCAAATATAAAAAGGGACATATAGAGCTGGTTGTTGCCAGCCTGGAGGCGGGAAGGAGGCAGGGACAGAGATAGGGCTGCATGCTGTTTGTGCCATGGTCCAGGTGGGAGCAAGTTGGTTGAGTCGTGGGCAGGATGAGGAAGTTGAGACCATGGTGAGTGACACAGTGATTTTTCAGATGGTAGCGGAACCTAGGCTATGCTGGCTTCATTGAGTAAAATCTTACTATTTTTCTGTGAAAACCATACAACTTTATCATATGGTTACTGCTGTTATTATTTTTATATTTTGTCTTTATGACTTGACTAGTCTTGGTTTCAAACCTACATTGTTCCCAGTGTGTGATTAAATCTCTGAATACTGCAGATTGAGGATATGTAGGTTTCAGGATTAATGTAGCTTTAGTATAAATTACATTGAAAAGTCTTTTATTTCTATTGAGATCTTTCCTTGAGTACTTCATATTATTTCTCGGCCACTGCTAATATTTTCTTCTGCTTTCACATTATATCATGTCACTTGGTTATCTAAATGCTCATTTAAAAAAACACTTTCTTTGATTTAACTGAAAATCATAGCTCTGATTAGCTTCTTAATATGGTTTTGTGGAGAATTAGGAATTCTCAGTTAAGGTCTTCAAAGTCTGCCTATACATAGGTTAGGATGCTTTGCTAACTTTACTGTGTATCCTGTTGACTGATTGAGGATTTCTTGTTATTGATGTAGCATTGACTAATTAAATGTAGCATTGGGAATGATAAGAAATAGGGACTGTAAGAACTTGTCATTTGTCATGTTTGATAAGAGAATGTACTTATATCCTGACTAGAGTTTTCTTTGGAGGTATATGAGAGAGGTGTTTGCTAATTGAAGTTCCTGGGAAATTTTGAGAATGGGTAAGTTCAAGATACTTGTGTAGAAGAAGTATCTCAGAAGGAAAGCCTCAGAAGCAGATTAGAAATGTACAAATTCTTGGTACATAGGAGAGAGCTTAGGTTATAATATTGAAGATCACCAAAAGACACTTTTAGGAAGAGCAGGGAGAACTGACTAGGCGAGGCCAGAGGCAGATGTTAGCATTTGCCATTTGTCAGAAGGACAGAGACTAAGAGAGACTAAGACGTGCTTTGCCTTTTCCTTAAGCTGTCATCCTGCGCGTCTCTGCTTAATGTTCTGTTAGTAATGTTTGTTGTCTTGGATAGAGGACACATAGATTTATTTCATGAGGTCCCTGAGCTCTCTGATATTGACTGCAATTTTTGTGTGTGTGTGTTCTATGTTTGTTTATTGTTTTTTTGGGTTTTTTTTTGTGGAAGGAAAGAGTTGTTTTTTTGTTTTGTTTTGTTTTTGTGGAAGGAAAGAGTCTCAAATAGCTTAAATTTGATTTTGCCATACGTACCTTAACTGTCTATACTAGATGCCTAGGTGAGAGCATCTAAACATGAACTTTGGGAGGAACTGTTTCTTTCAGCTTATATCAGCAACTAAAGCTGTTCAATACAGTTGTCAGAATGACTTCACCAGTGGAATCACCTGGGCCTGGCCCTGCTCTGTGAAGAGGGCTTTCTCTTTGCCTTTGCTGGGGTTTGAACCCAGGACTTTGTGCATGTTAAACATATACTTTCCCCACTGAAACTGTACCTCCAGCTCACATGGGAAGACTTTTGGGTCGCATTCAATATTGTAAACACACACACACACACACACACACACACACAGAGTTATACCATATGTGTAGTTCAGATTTTCTGTTTGAATATTTTTATTAGCGTGTATCAATTCAGTTTCATTATAGCATTTTCACCCATTGACCTATTTTAATCATGATCACTCCTGCCTTCTGGTACGCTCCCTTGTTCCTCTTTCTGCTAGTCCTCTTCCCGCTTCACCCTGCTTCTGCCTTCATGTCTTTTTCCTTTTGCAGGGCATGGGGATCCAAGGAGTTTCAGAGTTGGGACAGGAGAGTGGATAGGGATGTAGGGGTTTGTTTGCAGGGTCCTGGGTCCTGTACCACTGGTACAGACTGAAGGAAATGCCTTCTTCCTCCATCAACTGTTACTTTCTATCCCTTCTTTCATGTTCCCTGAATCTCGCGGGAGGTGATTCACATGTCCTGATTATAGCTGGATGTATTCAGCGGTCATTTATCCTTTAAAAAAATATCATGGCTGGAAAGATGGCTCAGTGGTTAAGAGCACTGCCTGCTTATATATGGTCTAAAAGCACATGGTGCCTGATAACCTTCTGTAACTCCAGTCCTGGGGCAATCTGATACCTTCTTCTGACCTCCAAGGGCAGCATACATGGTGCACAGATGCATGTGAAAGCAAAATACCCATACATATAAAAATAAATAATAGATCTTTACTTTTAAAGATGTGTGTGTGCGCGTCTGTGTAGAGCTTTGTATATATAAAATGAAGGTACCTGTGGAGGCCAGAAGAGTGTATTGGATCCTCTGGAGCTGCAGTTACAGGTGAGTGAGCTGCCTGACACAGGTGCTGGGAATCAACTTGGATCTTTTGTAAGAGCAGAACGAACTGTTAACTGCTGAGCCATCTCTCCGGCCCTAGTCATTTATTCTTTTCTCTTATATTTTCCCCTTTCGTTCCTTTTTTAGATTTATGTAGATTAATGTTTTACTGCATATTTGTTTGTATACACAGTTTGTGCCAGATGTCTGCAGAAGTCAGAAAAGGGTGTTGGGTGCCCTGATACTGGAGTTATAGATGGTTATAAGAACCCTGGAAACTGAACCCTGCAAGTGCTCTTAACTACTGAGCTATCTCTCCAGCCCTTAGTCATTTATTCTTAATGCTTGACCAATTATTAGTCTCTTTACTTACTACTTATCACTGTAAAAGGAAGCTTCCGTGACCAAAGCTTCTGGCGGCACTACTCTAAGGGCACAAGCAGTTGTTTTGAAGGCGATTTGACAGGCATATCATGTCCATTTTCAAAACAGCAGCAGTGGCTTCCCACCAGTGCCTGTGACTTCTCCAGCTATGGCCTTTGACTAGGACTTATGGCACCAGATGTGATTCTGTACTGTAGAGCAAGCAACAGATCCAACCAGAAAGAGGTTGGTTACTATTATGACAGACTTGCCACTGCTGCATTAAAGGCTTCTCCTGTGGGCTGGACAGTAATGCTGCACACAGGGTCTACAGCTGAGCAAGACCATTGTTGCCTCTTCTCCCCTAGTACCCTGCACAGTATCTTCTGATACTTTGAAGGCATGGCAGCAGGAGGGAGCTTCCAGGCCAGATCTAGTTTGCTTTCTCTGTGGTCTACCAGATGGGAAACTGACTGCAATTACAATTGTCTGGATTGTTTTGGGGGCCACAGGTGCCTTCCTGACCAACAGCTTCTAGGGTCATAGCTCACCTTTGGCACTGGAGCTTTCATTTAATAACCTCTCGCTTCTGGGAGCAACTTTATCTTAATGTCAGTTTGGGTAGGTTGTTATTTATATAAATTTATTTTTACTTTATATATTTATATCTAAAGTAAATAGATTTATATTTATAAATATATGTTTATATATATTTATATTTATTTGTGTGTGCTGCCTCTATACTATGCTTTTACTCTTGAACTTTTCTTTCCTGTTTTATTTATTTTTTTCTGGGATAAGGTTTTTCTATATAGCCCTGGCTGTCCTTGAATTCACTTTGTGGATCAGGCTGGCCTCAAACTCAGAGATCCACCTATCTCTGCTTACTGAGTGCTAGGACTAAAGGTATGTGCCACTACACCTGGGCCCTTGAACTTTTCTAAATTTCAGGATTCCTTATTATTTTTTAAAGATTTATTTATATATATGGTTCTTTTGTCTGCATGTATGCATACCAGAAGGGGGACATTGGCTCACAGGGGATTACAGTCATAGGTCATTGGGAGCCGTCATGTGAATGCTGGGAATTGAACTCAGGACCTCTGGAGGAGCAAGCAACCAGTGCTCTAAACCACTGAGCTATCTCTCCAACCCCAAATCTAAAGATTCTGAAGTCTTTTCTTGTATTTTTGGTTGTTTCTGACAAAGGCAGATGATAAGTAGATTGTGCAGTGAGTGTTCACTTTTTAAAAGGAAAAACTTTTACTCCTTTTTAAAAAATTTCATGCATAGTTAGAATATGTCTTGATCATATTGACTTCTTACTTCCTCTTCCAGCTTCCCCCTAAGTCTCCTAAGTAATATTTCTTAATATAATTGTGTATTCATGGCTTCCTGTCTTAACAATTTATTGTCCCTCAAGAATTCTTAAGGGGTTTGAGAGGGATTTTAACTGATTAATTTTAATTTTTTTAATTAAAAAATGTTTTTACTTAGGAAATAACTATTTGCTTAGTTTTCAAGCTGTATTCCTTCTGGCCTGCTTTAAATTAAGGTTGTTCAGGGTTTTCAATATACTTGATATTCTTTGAGAGGTGTGACCTGTCAATCACTGATAACCAATAAAACCATCCCACTGTACTGAGTGTCCTCCTCTTCTGTCTCCAGCCCTCCTTTGTAAAACTGTAAACTGCAGAGCCGTGCAGAGTAAGAATACTGCATTGAAGGTTGTGGTGTCTTTTCCCCTAACTTTTTCATTTAATCTTGAAAGTGAACGTGTAGTTTACAGGGATAGCAGTGCTTCTTAAAAATCCCATCAAGAAGATGGGAAGTTGCAACATGCATAAGCGGATCTTAAACGAGGAGTGTCTTTAACATCTCTAGCTCTTGGCATTTTACAGTGTAGTTATTTCTTTGCTGGGACATGGGAGAGAGGCTGGTGGAAGGGAGAGAAGAGGAGGGGAGGATTGATTGACAAGTAGAAAGCTTCCTGCACACAGCTGATTGGCAGGACGAAGTGGAGAAAGCACGCATCCTCTGGAATGGAGTTCTCAGAGACTGTAATGCTGAGGGGCCAAGAATTTGGCAGGAAAGCAATGAGCAGGTCATTTTCAGGAGGTAGCTGACTACTGACCAATATTTAAAGCCAAACCTGATTTATAAATTAAAACAAGATGAAATGTGCTACTCAGTGACACATTTCCTTTTGATGGCCTGTGCTGTTTTCCTTTAAGTTGTTTGCTAAGATTAGATGATGGAGGTGCTGGGAAATGGAGCTTGCTTTTTTTAATTTAAATTTGTGATGCTCTTAATGGCAGAGTAGGACATAAGAAAAAATTACAAGGTAGTGATGTTGAAATAATGTGTGAGCCCTAGAACCTTCTCTGGGTTTCCTTCAGAGGAGCTGATATCTACATGCCCTCTGTCTTCTACTGATGGAGCCAGCATGAGCTCTACCTAGTCTGTCTAGGCAGTAGTTCCAGGGTAGGGAGGGCTGTCATCTACCGCAGGATCTCTGTGGTGGGATTTAAGTCTGGTGTGTGTTGATGACCCCTAAGCTAGTTTTATTGTTTTACTAATGAAAGGCCACAGAGCCTATGAACAGGTGCATTAGCTAGAGGGGAGATGGTGATAGTTTGGTAGTATTTCTTCATTAGCACAGTGGTTTCCCCTCTGCCCCTCCCTCCCTCTCTCCTTCCCTCCCTCCCTTCCTCACTTTTTTGATTTATATATTTTAATTTTATGTATATGACTATTCATGCATGCTGTACCCCACAGAGGCCATCAAATCCTCTGGAACTGGAGTTACAGATAGTTATGAACCACCATGTGGATGCTTGGAGTTGAACCCAGGTACTCTGGAAGAGCAGCCATTGAGCCATCTCTCCAGCACCACACAGTATTTTCAAGTGGAAGCAAGTACCATGGCTAGAAACGTATATCAGGAGTAGTGTGTATTTTGTGTGTGCTTTATAAAATTCTAAATTTTGGAGACTTTCTTTTAAAATTTAAAATTTTTTTCATAGTGTTAGCTGATTTCGAATTTCAGTGTTCAAAGCAGGTTTTCAACATTTATGGTCTCAAAAACGCCTTGCATTTAAGCCAGTGTTGTTCTATATGTTTGTAAGTTGGCTTTCAGAAATCACCAGAGTGAGTAAAGCCTATCTTATGGCTTGCCTGATGAGGTGGAGCAAGGGAAATGGGGATAGGACTTGTCTGCAGACACCAGTGGTACAAGGGTCTGTGCTGTGTTTATACAGAGTGAGCACTGACTGCTGCGGTGTTTACACCTCTATTTTTGGATTCTAAGATTTAATATCAACAGTCTTCACTTTTGGATTTACTGCTACACTTCCAATTTTGGAGAGAATGCAATATAGTCATCTCTGTGAAGTTGATTTCCCTGTAATGTTTTTGTGTGAGGATCTCATTTTAGATAATTAATTCAATATCCCTGTAACCATTTTATCAGGTAAAAAGATGCCCTGTTTTTGAATGAAGTTTAATCTTGAAATAGAAGCCAACCATAAGTAGAGGATTTGTGGTTGGACTCGTGGGTAACAGAAAAGTCAGAGACGGGTCTAGATTGCAGAGAGCAGAGCAAGCTAGGAAGACAGACATGGGCAAGAGGTCACAGGTGCTCTTGAATAGCTGGTGAGATAGATGTATGTTTTTACTTTTTTTCCAGTCTCTGTGAAGAAGGTCTTTGCCCTTCTAAGGAGGGTGAGGCAAGCAGTTTAGCACACGGTGGTGGATAGTTGAGTACTGTTGTCTTGATCTTGTCAGATAGGTACACAGAGAAAAGAAATGGAAAAGAACATCTATGAGAAATGTCTCCCTCGATTTGTTTGCTCATGCTCATCACAGAACATCATTGTTTAAGTTTGGATACTCATCACTTTCTTTTTTTTTTAAAAACAAAACAGTTTCATCTCAGTCTTTATTTTCCCCTTTAAAACCTCAAACTTAAACATACTTAACATCTTAGGTTGTGAAAGTTTGATGAATAATTGTATAAAATCAGGGACACCTCCAAAGGCCAAAAGAACAGCAACCCGCTGGAAGAGTAAGAAGGTGGGAGTGGCGGCCAGTGAGGCAGTTTGGTTCTGAGCAGACCCAGTTTGAGATGGTGTCAGAGCTGTTCTGGACTGGAAATGGAGTAGCCCCAGGCCAAGGTGGAGATAGTGACAGAAAGCCGAGGCTGGAGCCTTCTCTGCCTTGACTTCTGGTACTGACTTTCCCCTTAAGATGTGTGTACTTTTTCATTTAATGAAAGGGTGGCTTGAGTCCATTCATTTGAATTCTGTGTTCATCTGAAGCCTGAATGATCTTTAGTGTTCTACTTTGCTTCATTCCGAGATCAGTGCACTTGGGAGGCAGGAGCTTATGTGGGTCTCTCATTTTGCTTTGGCTAAGATTAGAGCAGCTGTCATTTGGGTTTCTTGCTCTTTCATTGGATTCTTTCCCAATAAAAAAGGGATTGATGTCCTTGTATAAAGAAATTAAATTATTGAATTAGCAGAAATTATTAGAGGATGGAAGAAATAATTTGATAGGAAATTAGTTGCTGACTCCTTAGTAAATATATTGAACATGTGCATAGTTTATTTCCTTTACCACTTAGAGTTTCAACTCAATTTATGAAAATAAAGACTTATGAGACCATGGAAAATGGAGAGAGAGCATAGAGTCATCATTTTGGAAGCTGGGTAGCTGATGAAGTTCTTTCACTACCTTGATTGATCAGAGAAAGGTGGCTCTAAAGCCATGGCAAAGGTGCCCTGGAGGCCAAGGAGGCTGCACAGATACATGTCAAAGAAAGGATGCCTAGGGGCAAAACCAGGTGCTTTTGGAGCAAAATTTATATAAGAAGCCATGGTTCCTGGTTCTGCCTCACTCTCTCTAAGCCAGGTAGTGAATTGACTTTCTCCCAAATCAAGGCTGCCTCTCCAGAGATGCTAGAACTGGACAGAACTATTACTTAGGGACTGTAGTGCTGCTGAGAGAAGTGGGCCTTCTCGGGGCTACTTTGAAAAAGAAGATCCACAGGCATCTTCTCCAGCTTCCGGATTACCCTGTTCTCTGGAGCATCAGCCAACACCGGAGAAAAGATTCAAAGGGGAGTTCCCAGGGCATGGGGTAGAAAGGGATCAGCCCAGCCAGTCTCAGTCCAGACAAATGCGTCCACAAGCCTTAGAGGCCCCATTTAAAGGAAGACTCTGTGTGGGACAGAGAGGGTTAGAGCACACGTATGGATCTGACAATAACATTATTTACTTTTACATAGTTTCCAACTTTATCTAAATGGTGCCTATATCTACCCATATGTATACCCGCATACATATACCTATTGGTGGGTCTGCTTTCATTCAAAGTCTGAGTTCTTAAGAACAGTTGTAGCCTTTTCAGTTTCATGAGAGTATTTCATTATTACATATGTTATATTTTTCTTTTTCACTGTTTATACTCTTGTCCAAATTTGTGTGCACTTTTCCCTGCCCTGTGCTACAGATCAGATTTCCCACTGTTGAATGAGCACTTGGGTTGTTTTCATTTCTGCTGTGTACTACTGCCCTCTATGAACTTTGATAGTCAGGCATTGGAAATCACTGTACATGGACAAGGTCTTGCCTAAGTGTCATCTGTTCTTTTCCCCCTTCTCATGTCTTTTCCTGTCTTAGGGGGCTTCTCTGTTTTCTAGTTAGCATGGAGCAGGTCAAGGCCAGTGGAGCAAACAGTTGGTGCCTTTGCTTAGTTTCTCTGCTTGGTCTTTCATAATGAAATGTTGACATGTTTCTCAGAACTTCCTTTGAACTTACATTTGCTATTTAGCTTTCTGTTCTTGATCCCTCAGGACAGGTTCCTTTTTCTTCGCAATTGACAAGACTCTCATCCTTTTGAAACCCAGAATATAAAGGGGCTAAATTATTTGCAGAAATAATCTATTGTATGCTTAATCTTATTGTACTGATTTACCATAAGAACTGCTAAACATTTCCAGGAGGAACAGTAGCAATGAAACACATTTTTGTTTCTTTTTAAATTTTGTAGAAATATGTATAACTTACATATCCAATATAGTCAGAAATAACCTTTAAAAAATAGTTTTTTTTTTCGATAGGGTCTCACTGTAGCCCAGACTATCTATAATCTAGATACCTGGCAAAATGAAACAGTTGACAGTAGAAATATAAGTAAAAACAATTTCTTCCTTGTAAAGCTAGGAAAATAGGAGATGCCTAAGCACTGCTTTTGTTTGTTTGTTTAAAAAGATCTCTTTCATACTCTTTTGGAATGTCTATATATTAAAAGTTTCTGATTAGACAATACTTTAAAGATTTTTAAATTGTTGTTTTCTTTTATCAATTGCTTCTCTGAGTTTTTGAAAAAAATCATTAAGGATGTTCTTTCTGCCTCTTCAGAAGGTCTAACAGAGTAGTACTGTGTTCTAGAAAGCCTGTAATGTAGATTTGCAGTGTGATGTTGAACGTACCCATAATCTTTAGAAATCTTTTCAGTCTACTTACAGATTTGTGGGTATTGTAAAAGATCGCACAACTTCTCTCTGTCACATGAGCCATGCAGTGTCCTTAGTCAGCAAAGGTTTCCTCAAAGGCATAGAACTTTGTCCACAAATGTAGTTTTATACTAAAAATTGGGATGCGACCACACCCACATTCACAGTGTTTGACTGTCATTGGTGCTTGTGAGACTTATACTTGGGATAAGCACGGCATTGGTAGATTCTTAGGAAGTCCTGTTTGATTCAAGTTAACGTGGTTGGAATAGTAGCTGCTTTAAATTCTTGTCTTGAAAATTAAAAGTATATTGGTAATATTACTTAACATTGATATTATAATATTTAACTGTTTCTGATAATTTTTTCAACAGTATCATAATATGCTTTGGGATTTTTGTCCGTGTTTTTACTATTTATCCATAATCAAAAAAAAGGACAGAATTCAAACGTGGTTTTATCATTATTATTGCGCCATTAGCAATTCTTAAACTTGGTGTTACTGTAAGTAACTTGACACTTTATATATTTGTATATTTTCTGTAAACATATTTGTACATGCATATATATATTATTTTAATGTTAGAAAATGTGTTAGAATTATAGTTCTTAGTTCAATATTAGTATAAGTTTTAGTATGTTTGAAAATAGTTTTATGTGTTCATATAAATCTGATTTAGAGATTTAACTCATGTTTATATTCATATTTTTTTGCTTCTGATATAATTGCTTTTTAAAATGCCATCTATGATGATGAACTGTTTATAAGATTTTCTCATTTTCTCCCTGGTGGAGGTGGTGCACGCCTTCAAGTCCAGCACGTGGGAGGCAGAGGCAGGTGGATCTCTCTGTGAGTGTGAGGCCAGCCTGGTCTACAGAGTGAGTTCCAGGACAGCCAGGGCTATACCGAGAAACCCTGACTTGGCAAAGGTCTTCCTGGTTTTTCTTTCTAGATACATTGTTACTGCATTTATTAATCAATGTTGATACAAGGTTATGAGGATAATGTGTTGTTAGCTTCAGCATCGTGCTTTACGATTGCTGGCGTGGGTTGTGAATGCTTGACTAAGTAAATCTTTTACTGACTTTTACTGTAGGTTAGCTTATTGGCTAGATGATCAAGTGAGTGAATAAGCTAAGTGAACCAACTCAGGATATTGAACTGGCTACTTTTGTGGGGTCTTATTGTGAATAACGCCAGAAAAGTAGTAACGCCTCTTAATTATGTGGGTACTCACTAGATGACACCATTTGCATGGGTTTTCTGTTTGAGATTTAATTTTTTTAGATGTAATCCCAGGAACTGCCTTTTCGCCTCTTGTGGTATTATTTTTTTGCTTTTACCATTGCTATGCTTGAGTTTTGCATAGTTGTTTGAAATTAGCATTGCAGATGAAAGTGGGAAGACTTCTGAGGTCAACCAGTTCATCTGCTTTTACTCAGTAATGACAGTACTCAGCTATACAGAAAACACATTATAGAGCACAGAGAAATGATTTTGGTCAGTTTATTATAATGTGATACAGTAATGCCTTCAGATTACATCACCTACTTAGTTTAGCAGAACCATAAATATTAATGGGGCTAATAGATACATAACTAAAAGAAATTCAAGTATTTATTCTTTTTAAGAGATTAACTGTTACTATGCATTGTCCTTCCCTTCTGTTCTATATTCAGGTTGGTAAATGCTTAGGGAGTAGTTGCTTCCTGCCAGCCACAATATTTTTTATAATGTGCAAGACATAACAAAATAACAAACCAATTAATGTTGTAAAATTAGAGGTTTCTATGGTGATAAAAGGATGGAGACAGTGAGGATGAGGGGGCAATAAATCGAATAACTTTAAACAGGAACAGTTGGATTTTGCTATTATAAGTCTTAAAGTAATGTATTATTTCATCAGAAAACGACTAAAAAATGCTAAGAAACGTCCTCATTTACTAATCAGACCATAAATTGGAATTTTGTAGTCTTCACTTTCACATTTGTCCATGACTTTGACATTTGCTTAGCTCACAGTGACCAGCAATAGCTTAAGTTTCGAAAGAACTAATGGAGAGGCAGGTCCTCACAGCAGTCCTGAGATCCGAGCCCTCACCCGCAGTGACTCTCCTCTTTTGCACAGGCTCTTACCAGCACCAGTGTAGTTTTACATTTGTCAAATTTAGCAGCTGCAAATACAAGGCATCTGGTTAAAATTTGAATTTCAGATAATTTTTTAAACAAGATTGTCCTAAATATTACATGGAGTCAACTCTAAAAATGTCTTATGAAATTTAGATTTAGATAAATGTTCTGTTTCTGTTTGTCAAGCCTAGTTATTTCTGTTTATTAGGTGCCAAGCATTCAGAAACCAATAAGGAGTCCTTGAGGGTCTCAAAGTGTGAGCAGAAGAATAAACAAGGGGTTTAATTAAGGAAGGCAGCATTCGAGTGGAGAGGTTTGGAGATGCTTGATGCCAAGGATCTGAGCCAGGAGTGGGGAGTTCAGGCAGGCATGCTATTGCCTGTGAGTGCCTTGGAGGGTCACGGATAGGCCAAAAACCCAAGAAGGAGCTAGATGCTGGACCTGTCGAGACAGCAATGAAAATGGCAGACTATAACAGAGGCAAGTTAGAGGAAAGTGAAGGAATGAGTCAGGCCCATCCTTGGTCTCCGGGGGGGAGGGGGGAGCGAGAGGGTATCAGGGAAGGAACTCTAAGAACTAGACTCTTGTTACCTCGAGGACCTCCATGATCAGGCCAGCTGGTCTCCATACTGTAACGGGAAGAGTCTGGGTAAGAGTTGCCAATTGCACTTTAATTCCTAACCCTGCTTTCTCTCCCTTTGAGAGAGTTGACCAGGTTTTTACACTGCTTCCTTCCATCCCTTCTGTTCCTTAGCCTTCCTTCTTTTATGGCTGCTCTTTGGAGGGTGGTATTCATTGTTCAGTAGATCTTTGGGATGAAGGTGAGTTAGACTTCTTCAAAGACATCTGTGTATCATACTTTCCTTCATTCTCATACCAGCCCAAGTTTAAAAAAAAAAAAAAGTTAAAATAGCTAAGAAAGCCTAGTATATGATCTGCTTATTTTATTTTATATATGTGTTTTGCCTGTATGCATATGTTTGTACTGCATACATCCCTGATGCTCGCAGAGGCAAGAAGAAGAGAGTGTCAGAGCCCATAGATTTAGAGTTATGGATGGCTGTGAGCCACCGTGTGGGTACTGGGAATCACATCCAGGTCCTCTGCAAGAGCCCGTGCTCTGAACCCTTAACCATCTTTCTGGCCCTCTCATATACATTGGAAGTGTCCATTGTTCCTTTTTGGTAATTCATTTCTGAACTGATAAAAGAGAGGGCTTACTACTACCTCTAGTGCCTCATATATCTTAATGTAGAGGGAGTTTGTTTGAACCTTTGGAAATAACATGAGTATATTTTCATCTAGCCACATAAGCTCACTGGAGAACTGCTGTGTGGTTGAGCATGATCCTGGCGGTTGCTGGTGGTCGTGATCTACTGTGTACACATGCTAGGACTCTCAGCTGGACTGTTAGCCAGCCACTGAAATCCCAAGTGCTTTAATGGAAGTAACTTTATGACTTTGATCATTTTGGGAGTGTGGCTATCGGGTGCTCTTTCCCCGTATTGGGTCCCACATACAACCTGTTACAGATAAATCAAGTGATTTAAAGGGGACCTCTACTCCCCATCCAGGAGTGACTTGACTTCATATTCAAAATACTTGTCGAACTCAGCTGTACACTTAGACCCGCCCAGGTAACAGTTAACTATTACTAGTTAACTCACCCACCCACTCATTCAATCCTGAGCTCTTCACTTATAAGCAGAGGCTTTGCTTTTTGACTCTTTTGATGACAGTATATTTTTTTTACCCGTTTTTATTCTTGGAGCCACAGTGGTAAAGTTAGCTAGCATGAGGTAATCAACTAAATCCTTATTAGGAACTTTCTCCCTAATTTTTAGTGTTTCTCTATAGCCACAGTATTTAAAGTTTCACACTATTCGTGGAATTGATGTATGTTTCTAATTGACTAGACAGAAATTTTATCTCCAGTTTTATACTCTGGAGAATGCTGCAGATGACAGCTTTATGTAGCCCTTTCAGCCTCGTCTTAGATTGGTTCTTAGCATGCATGGCATCTTGTTAATACATACTGAATTCCAGGTTGGATGAATAGCTGGGCCATTCATTGCTGCTCTTCCCCTTTGCTGGAGAGCTACTCACTCAGACCATCAAACTCCTCTGGAGAAAATGTAGAAGTGTAATGAACACCAAAGAAATGACTGTACCCTGTGGTGTTCTTTTGATGTGGTAGCAGAAAATGAAACTGACCAAGCCAGAGACTTTGAACACTGTACAGTCATTAATGTTCTTCCAAATAATCTGAATGTATGTTAATCACCCGGACAACTTAAATTGAAATTAGGTTAAAGTAAAACCACATCCCATAACTTTATAAATATATCTAAAAAAACTTTTTTCTTTTCTTTCTTTTTTCTTTTTCTTTTTTTTTTTTTTTGCTTATTGAGTTCCTTGTAGGTCTTAGAAATACACGTGTATTACAGGTTTTTTTTAGTTCTGGGACTGGGCAGAGATAGATCAGAGAACAGATGGCTACAGCAGCGAGTGCCCTGCAAGAGAGTTGGTATGTCCCAGGCTAAGTACAAGTTCCAGTGTCTGCTCAGGAATTGTCTAGATAGGCAGCTATTTTCTCTCCTTTCCTGACTCAAATGTGAAGAGAGAGGGAAGACAGTCAGTGTGGGTGAGAACTGAGTAGTGGTGACTGACGTTATAAAGCTCCCCAAAGCATAGTAAGTATAAATCCTTAGATGAAAATGTGATTTTAAAAAAATCACCTGTGATAATTCAGAGGATAAAGGACCTTGTGAATTGGAATATGTATGGCTGGCTAACTGAAGAGACTTCTAGACAAATAGGTTACTAGTTTCTAGGTGACTAGTTTCTTAAATACAATATCTCATAATTGCTAGAAGAGAAAATTTCCCACAGCAAAAAAAATTCTGATTGTTTCCCCTGTTATTTGAGATAAAATATAAACTGTTGTCAGCTGACTTTCTCGTGCAGTGGGGAGATTCTGACATCCCAGGTTCCACCGTAGCTGCTGGGTGCTTGTAACCTAGCAGCTCAGCTCCTGGGCTTCTGTTTCCAGGGCTCGCTCCGTTGGAGTTGTGATGGCACACACTTCTTGGCTGCCGTAGACACGACATCCATTTCAGCCTCTGGACAGTGTTTCCTGCTAGTTCCTCTTCTTCTTTCTCATTAGTTTCCTCTTTTAGCTCAGAGACCCCAACCTCTAGTTCATTCTTCTACCCCTGCTTGTGATGGCACACACTTGTTGGTGTGCTTCATTTCTAAATGTTGGGGTGCACAGCATCCCTTCCAAAGTGATCTGGTCACACCATAGCACTAAGGATTTGTACACATAACTTCTCATGCGTCTCTAACCCCAAGCTGTCCGCTTCACAAGTCCAGCTTCATATGTCTTGTTGCCTTTAGTACATCTTTAGTTGAACCTCTGAGTCTTTCTACCAAAACAAGTAAACAAAAACAAAAAACATCTTTTGCTTCCCAGTCTTCTTCTTGGGAAACCATCCTTTGTTTCTTTGTTTGTTTTTAAAAGATTACTTTTTAAATTTTATGTTTAGAGGTGTGTATCTGCATGCATTTATATGTATATGCCTGGTGCTGGTGAAGTTCAGAAGAGGATGTCAGGCCCCCTGGAACTGGAGTTACAGAAAGTTGTGAGCCACCACATAGGTACTGGGTATTGAACCTGGGTCCTTTGGAAGAGCAGTCAGTTTGCTTAACCACCGAACTATCATTTCAGTGCCCCATCCTTTGTCCTTTCTGTCTCCCCACACATCCTGTTTTCTCTGCCACCCCCTAATCTGAGCCACCTCTGTCCTTATTATACTACTTAAACTCTCTGAAGCCACTGAACTGATTTAAAAGGAAAAAAATCAAGTCATGTGGCTTCCCTGTATGCCATCCATTACGACTTCCTGTTGTACTTCAAGGAACGTTCTGTCACTGTTCATAGCTTATACCTTTCTCACCCCCCCCCACCCCCCCCCCCCCCCCCCCCCCCCCCCGCGTTTCTCTGTCTAGCCCTGGCTGTCCTGGAACTCACTCTGTAGACCAGGCTGGCCTGGAACTCAGAAATCCGCCTGTCTCTGCCTCCCAAGTGCTGGGATTAAAGGCGTGCGCCACCACCGTCTGGCTCTAGCTTACGCCTTTCATAGCTTACGAGTCTGTGTTGAGTTTTCATAACTGGGAAGTGGGACATTGCCACTTTAACTAATTAGAATAGAATTTTCATGAAGGGTGGGCTTTTCTTTGTTCAGTGTTATTTTCTCAGTGCCTAGAATAGTGTATACACATGTAGGTACTAATAAGAGCTTGGACAAATAAACACATCGACCCTACTGGACTTCTAAAGCCTTTCTCCTTTCTTTTTCAAACCAGCACAGCAGCCAGGCTCAGTACTTAGGATGCAGTACTCAGGAGACTGCCACAGGCAGGTGATCTTGAGTTTGTGGCCAGCCTGGGTTACACAGTGAAACAAAACAACAAAACTCAAGGCAACGCAGCATAGCTCAGTAGTTTGTGCCCCGTGTAGTTCTGGTATTCTGTCACTCTCCTCTCTCCCCTTCCATCTACTTCCCTGCTGTTCCCAAGGTTAGGTGAGTGTGGCGGAGAGGAGCTAGCAAGGAAATGAGAAAGGAACCCCAGATAGCATTAGCAGCATTTAAGGAAGATGCGTTGTGTGATGAGTCTTGTAATCTACCTAGGAGATGCGTTGAGTCTTCTTCGCCCTTCTTCAGCAGTTTCCAGCCTTCCAGCAGGTTTAACAGTCAGTATTTAATTTAGATATTGCCTGTGGCAAAGAAATGGCGAGTTTGTAGAGATATAGCTCCTCCTGGGCTTCCATAGTAATTTGTAAACCATTTGGGGCAAGATTAGGTTTGATTTTAAAGGATATTAGGAAGGTTCTTAAATTTCTTTCCTGATTCATTTTTTTTTTTTTATCTGTGTGAATGTCAGAAATTTCATTATGAGTTTAACAATAAATGTGCAAATTGTGACTGAGCCAGGGAAAGGAAGTACTTGCAAGCCATTAGTAGTTCTTCATGTATTAGTGTAAATGGATTTGTCAGAGGCACACTTGACTGGCATGGAAACAAGGCGGGCTCTGATGGGACACGCCCAGTCACAGGCATGTGTGGGCTGTCAGCAAGGACCAGAAGTCCTTTGTGGGAGATGCGGCTTGCCTCCAGGTGGTCCCAGTCTGGAGCCCATGGAAAGAAGTCCCTGTTTTTAGTTCTGTGGCATTCCCTAATGCACTGTGTCCCCAGAGCACCTGGCAGAGTACTTGGCGCTGATTGCTGCTTGTTTATTTTCAGGTATCTTGCAATATATTCAGAACTCTCCCTCCTAGTGACAGCAATGAATTCGACCCAGAAGAAGATGAGCCTACCCTCGAGGCATCGTGGCCCCACTTACAGGTACTTCGACTTTTCATTTAAAACTCCATTAACTCGTCCCCTGGTTAGCATGGGGATTCCTGGAAGGTAGAGACCAAATTAGAGTACAAATGACAGTGGCAAACTGAGGAATGCTTCTGTTTCTTGTGTTTGATAATTAGCACACCAGAAGAGAGGAACAGTGGGTTTCAATGCAATACTTTTGCATGACCCACTGGGTCTCTGTGTTGCAGGTCCAGCCTATGGACCTATGGGTCTTATTCCCTTATCTCTTGCTTATCTGAGCCATTTTACCATCCTGCCCGTGGGATTTCAAACAGGAACAGAGCTCTTTACGTTTGTATTAATTAGCTGGATGTCATTAGGTCACAGAGTACATACTTCAGGGTTTTTTTTTTGTAGTTTTGTTTTTTGTTTTTTGTTTTTTGTTTTTTGTTTTTTGTTTTTGTTTTTTAAGGCAGTAGGTGCCCGGGGACTTTTTATGCCTGTCTTTGCAATATCAGTTAGTGGATTTCCTTAGTTTATGCAAAGGGCAAAGGCAAATGGCAGTAAGAAGAGGAAGAGCAGAGAAAGCTGTCAGGGCACCAGTGCCACTTAGTTTACTTACACGTCAGCTTCTTATTTTTTTGTGTCCTCTCTGGAGGCCAGCGTTCCTTAAAAGAAGAAAGCAGAGATGCTTGAATGTGTGGGTCCCCTAAAGCTGTCTTTCCGTTGAGTTGGAATGTCTTTAGAGGACGGTGAAAAATAACAGGAAGGAGAGGGAGAGTGGAAGAGGGAGGAGTGTAGCCATGTTCATGTACACCCAGCAGGAGCCACTGTGTGCGTGGTGCTCACTCACTGAGCATGGTGAAAGGCCCAGAGGAATCTGAGGTATGTTTTCCTCACATTAGAGGCTTTTATGTAGATTGGCAACTTGGCTAGTCCGTTTTTAGAACCTATAGGTTGCTATGGGTACATTGTATGCTGTTCTGGTTACAGGTCTCTTTCCAGGGCTCTTTTTCACAACCTGTCCTTAGGCTTGTGATACTGTGTGGTCCTCTGAGAGGTACCAAGGTCAGGCAAATTACATTAGTTTTAATTATTTGATATCTTAGGTTAGATGGTTCTTTAATCGTCTGATGAATTAGATATACTGTAAGCGATTTATAGGCCTATTGTGCTTTTCATATGTATTTTCTAGATGATACAAAATTCAAAAAAGAACAAATCAAAACCCCTTTGAACGGTAGAAGTCTTGTCATACTTTATTCCTTTTTAAATACATATTTTTAATGACTCTTTGTATGAGCATAACAAACTTTTGTCATTTCCCCTACCCCACCATTCCTCCTCTGTCACGGAGACTTCTTTTCAGCAGGACTGCATCCTACTCTGATTTTTTTTCTAGTTTCTTTTCAGTTTTGGAAACAGACTCTTAACTATGTAGCCCAGAGGTCTGCTTGGCTTTGCCCCCCTGTGTACTGGGATTAAGGTGTGTCCCACCTTGCCTGGCTTGATTCTTTTTTTTTTTTTTTTTTTTTTTTTTTTAATTAAATCTGCTGAGTTGAATTAGGGTTGCTTGCATGAGCTCAGGGGTTATTTGCTGGGGCAAGGGCAGCTTATCAATGGCTGCACACTGAAGGAGGTGTGTCTTATTTGTAATGCTTGATTCTAGCCAATTGGATTGAAATTTAGTCTGAGAGAAAATACACTTTTTTAAAAAAATGCTCATCTTTCTGAGAACGCCCTGCATCTTGCGGTGCATATACCAGTGAGGGGTCAGCCATTCTCAACATCTGCAAAGCATTTCCTACACTCAAAAGTTCCACTAAAATTCAGCAGACACTTAATATTTCAGTTTATCTTCCTGAATTTAAAAAGTTGTTAAGACGTCATTATAAAGACTCTGCAATTATAAGTGTACATATGATAGAAGGTAGAAGGCTGAATTAATTTCCTAAGCTATTGCAGTAGTGTGAGGACTGCATCCTTGCTCCCCTGACTTCCTGTGGGAATATTAACAGCCAGCTCATAGGAAGCCCAGCTGCAGTGAGGGCTGGTGTATGAGACGTTTGCCCTTTTAGATACAAAGTCAGAAATGTTTATAAAATGGGCAGGCTTTATGTGTGCTAACATCTTGTTCAAGCCTATAATCCTTCCAGTCCTTTCTAACTCTGAGGGAAATATGTCTGACTAAGGTTGGGTCAAGTGAAGGAAACTTACTTTTAAAAATCACAGGAACAGCAGACATGGTGGCATGTGACTGCCATCCCAGCTTTTGGGAGAGATAGGCTGGGCAGTCAGGGGCTCAAGGTAATCCTCAGCTGTGTAATATGCTCCTGTCTAAAAAGATAAAACAACAAGAAGCAAAATATGAGATGAAACTCATATCATCCCACTCCTAGGAGAGTGCTTGCTTAGCTCCATTCTTGCCTGCTGTGTGGCCATCCTTGTGCAGGCTCCAGACTTTCACCCAGAGTCCTCTGTTTCCTTTGGGTAGCCTTACTGCACTAATTAGTCACTTTTTCATTTCTCAAGAATGTGGCTTAAAGTGACAAGATCATTCAGAGAGTGTTTAAGAAATCTCTTCAGGCCTGCAAGATGGCTCAGTATGAAAGTGCTTGCTGCACCTGTCTCAAAATCCAAGTTTGGTCCCTGGAACTCCAATGGAAGCAGAGAAATAACTCTTTTATTTTCATGTACAACCCTTACAATATATGTATCATATGCACAAAATCATAGAAATTAAAACTTTATCTTTGTGATAGATTATTGATGTCATGATAGCATATCACTAAATTCAATATTTTACTTGTTGTTTTTGAAGTTCTAGGGATGAACCCAAGGTTTTGGCACATGCTGGGAGCTGGCAGTGCTTGGCTTACATCCCCTTCTCTCTCTCTTTTTTTTTTTTTTTTTTTTGAGATAGGGTCTTTCCATGATGTTTGAGCTAGTCTTAAGCTCACAGTGTAGCGCAGGCCGTCTTCTGACTGGCCATCTTGCCTCTGCTTCCTGAGTGCTAGAGTTGTGTACCACTCCACCTGTCTAAGAGTTAGCTTTGTAGTTGTTACACCAACTGAGTATCTTTCTGACTAAACATAGTATGGAGTTACATCCTTTCACTTTGTGAATTCCGTAATTTACAACATGCTGCTGCTCTGGACCACATTATAGAGAAAGCAACGTGTGACTGTCGGAGAACAGTAGAGAAGAGGAGAATCACAGGATTGGTTAGTGTGTAGTTGGTCATTTTTACTGTCCAGCTCACTGACTATTCTGCAAAATTTGTGGCCCATACAGAAATACTAAGCTGTCTGTCCTATCTATGTGTGGATCTTTTGAAATACTTAGAAGTGGGCAACAGAATATTAAGTTCACAAGGCGTTTAGTAAGTAATATCAGAGGTCCGCTTGTACACGTTATTTAATTTTATTAGTACTTCTGTTGGTGTAGTTGGTGTATTTTAAGCTGGGGATGACAGAGTTGCTATGGTTGCTGTTTATGGGTTTTCTGAGATTAGATCTGCCTTTTCAGTAGAATACTATTTTGCAAGACTTCTGTTTACAATTAAGAATTGCTTTCAGTGCCTTACAGTGAGACTTGAAGCCAGGAAGGTTAGCTTTTGTTCATAGACCATCCTTGTGAGACCTCGAATAGTAATTTTTCTACACCAGTTTTACCTTTAAAAACTCAAGGGAGAGATGGGCAGTGGTGGCACACACCATTAATCCCAGCGCTCGGGAGGCAGAGGCAGGTGGATTTCTGAGTTTGAGGCCAGCCTGGACTACAGAGTGAGTTCCAGGACAGCCAGGGCTACACAGAGAAACCCTGTCTCGAAAAATAAAAATAAAAACAAAAACAAAAGCAAACAAAACAAAACAAAACAAAAAACCCAAAAGGGAGTTTTTTTCTTTATTTTTTATTCCAAGGTCAGTTTGTTTCTTAAGTGCAGAACAACTTTGTGCTTATTTTTAAATGTGTCTGAAGGGTTTCCACCAAGTTACTTTATATTACAACTGATTTCAAGGTACCAGAATAGAGAAATCAAATTGTTAGTCCAGGTAGAAAGCCTGTTGGCTAAGTCAGGCCCGGAAAATGGATCTTTTTTACCTTCTGTGGAATTCAGGACAAGGGGTAGTTTAAGTAAGTATGGACTTTTTACAAGGATTGAAAAACAAGTGTGTTGTGAGAGAGCAGTTGTGTGAGGAATGAAGATTTAAGCGTAACCAGAACCCTCACACATCACTGGCAAAGACTTTTCCCCTTGAATTTAGAAATTTTTAAGAGGAAAAAAAATCCCACATAGTTTTGTTGTCTCTCTCACCGTCCCCCATTTTGACATGAGATTTCTCTGTGTCCTCCCAAGCCACTCTCCAACTCCTAGGTCTGCATCAGCTTCCCGAATAGCTGAGATTACAGGCACATAGCACCATGCCACTGCAGCTTTATAATCTCATTGATAGTGGGGGAGGGCACAGCTACATCCCAAGCTTCATCCTGGAACCAATATAGTGAACAGTTACCCACCACTCATATACACACATAATACATACTAAAATATGCTAACAGGAATACCAAATCTAAGTGATAGAGTCTAAAGCTACTAGACTTCTATGGGAACATTTGTTAGTTGTATTTCTGGACCCTTAGAGGTTCCTCAGTTAATTTTTAGTGGTCTACAAGGCTAACACAGTTTTTTAATAAAAGTTTTTTATTACATTTATTTGTGTGTGTGTGTGTGTGTGTGAAGGGGGAGGGGAAGGGAGAGGGAGGGGAGAGAGAGATAGAGACAGACAGACAGAGAGAAAGGGGGGTCAGAAGATAGCTTTTGGGAGTTGCTTCTCTCTCTTTCTCTCTGGGAATTGAATTCCCTTATTAGGTTTGGCAGCAAGCACTTACTCGCTAAGCCATTTCACCCGCCCTGTTATGTTTTTTTATCATAGTTCTATGGTGTGTGCCCTTGTCCCGGTGTTGACTTGTCATCTAGTGTTTGTATTATTTATTATAAAAAGCAGTGGGTTTGATGCTAGTTTTGGTTTTTTGAGACAGGGTCTCACTATGTAGCTCTGGTTCTTCTGGAACTCCCTGTGTAGACTAAGCTGGCCTGGAACTCAGAGAGATCCGTCTACTTCTTACTCCCAAGTGCCAGGGTTAAAGGTGTGTGCTACCACTCCGTCCAAAAGTGGTGTTTAACAATGCTGATAACTTAGCACAAATCAAGACAGGTGTCAGACTAGTCAAGTACTCAGTCGCATTCTCTGCCTGCACTTGAAATTTAAAGGTGCCTGTTTCACTTAAGAGTGCATTTGAAGAGTATCCACAGTGACTGATTTTATCAAGTTTTGACTCCTGAGCATACAGTTAAAAATATTCTGCATGGTGACATGAGAAGTATGCATAAATTGTATTACTGCATGGTGCAGTACTGTGGTGATCCTGCAGAAGGAAGCAGTGATTGCTTTGAATGGCAGGTTAGACTAGCTGCTTGACAAAACAACAAACTGGTTATTAAGACCTGGGTATTTGTCAGATATTTCTTCTCCAACAATGAAGGCAAATTGATAGCACTTCTTATTGCCGATAGACTTTGAATACTAGAAGTATGACCTAGAGTTTGAACTTTAGAAAGTCTGTACCTGTCTTATAGTGTATGTCTGTTATGCAGTATAGCACAGATACTATCCTATAGTATATATCTGTATATCCTATAGTATATATCTGTTATAGGCCAAGCTTTAGACTGTTGTTGGGAGAAAATAAAAATGTGATTTAAAAAAAAGATATTGTGAAATGGAATGTGTCAGTATTTGAAAACTCGGTCTGAGTCAGTGAGCCAATATTTCCCAACTGGAAAATAACTCATGTTAGGTAGGAGCACATGGTCAAGGTCCATCCAGACTGTGGTATAGTGAATAGTTCATTGGTTCATTTCAGATTCTGTATTACAACCCATTGTTTTTTCTAATTTTTACTTTTTATGTTCTCTCTCTCTCTCTCTCTGTGTGCGCGTGCTTGTGTGTGTGTGTGTGTGTGTGTATATATATATATATATATATATATATACACATATGTACATATGTATGAACATAAGTACATACAAATTCAGAGAGTCCAGAGGCTGAAATCGGGAATCATCCTCCATTGTTCTTCAGCCTTATCCTTTGAAGCAGGGTCTCTCAGTCAGACAGAGCCCAGTGGCCAGCCTGCTCCTGGATGCCTTCTTCTGCCTTCTGCGGTTGGAGATCCAGGTGGCCGCTGTGCCTGCCCATCGTGACCTGAGTCTTGGAGCTAAGCTGCAGTTCTCCTTGCTCAAACACTCTAACTTCTAAACTGCACTGCAACACTTATCTCAGGAGTCACAGGTTGATTTGATGTATTAAAGAAGAATATCTATAATTCTGTGACAAGACTCGAAAATACTTTTTCCCCAAACCTTGATTTTTTTTTTTTTAAAAAATTATACTTTAACAATAACAGTAACTCACAACAGCTTGAATAGTGAGGTGGTTATGAATCTGTCTTCTGATATACCAGGTATTAAAGAGTGTTACCCAAAATTTAAACAATGAAATTCTGTGTTATCTTATTTTCTTAAGTCAGGATTTTCCCAAGATGATAGCCTAGCCTTGAACTCACAGCCTTTCTGCCCAGTCTCTCAGTGCTGGGATTTCAGGAGTGTGCCAGCATATGTATTTCAGTTCCTTTCTTTATAATAAAGATTTTAAAAGAACATTTGTTATATATGTATGTATGTTTATGTTAACATGTAGTACATTTTATTATAAAATGAAATGATACATATTTTAATTTTCTTAGCCTTTCCTTATAAATATATATAAAATCTATAAATTAAATATTCACACATATATGAAATGAATGCTTTTGGGTGTGTTTGCTAATTTTAAGTGTGTAAGAAAAAAACCACGAATGTTATTTTAGGCAGATGATGGAGATTTTGTTTGTCACTACAACATTACATTTAATCTCATTACTTCCATTGCAAAATGAAAGAAACAGAATTCAGAAAACGAACATCCTTAGACTTATGCAGTCAGGAAGGAACAGAGCTGGGCTTTGAGCCCAGGTTTCCTCTCTTAAGAGTTTTGCTTCAATAATGCTGCTTTGTAGTCCAATGTGGCCTGTAACATAGATTTATTGTACAAAGAAAGAGAATAAACATGGATCCTGCGCTGTTTATCTGAGCAGTTGAGATTGACTCTGCCTGTGAGACTATGCTGCTTCCAAATGAGAACATTGTGTCACACAGCTATAGTGCTTAGAAGCCTGTAAGCTGACAACATACTTTCTTTCTTTCTTTTAAAGATTTATTTATGTGTATGAGTACACTATCACTGTCTTCAGATACATCAGAAGAGGGTATTGGATCCCATTGCAAATGGTTATGATCCACCATGTGGTTGTTGGGAATTGAACTTAGGACCTCTGAAGAGCAGTCAGTGCTCTTCAATGCTAAGCCATCTCTCCAGCCCCTGATAGCACACTTTAAAAAGAAAATCTGGCAGTGATTATGAACAATCCAGAGTGTTTGGGAATCTTTTGATCTGATAAGACTCTCTTGAAAAATATTTACTTGTAAAGTATTTAAAAAATTGTGTGTTCTGTATAAAATGAATTGAGGAGCACTTTGCTAGAGAAATACTATAGAAACTATTTAAATATCTGCATTGGAGATTGCTTAATTATAAATGGAATTCAGTATAAATTATGAGTAATGATTTATTTACTAAAAATGATGGTTTGGATACTGTTGACACAGATTATTCATAATGTATTGTTTGAATGGCAAAAGTGTCAAGATATGCAAATATTTATATTATAGTAGAGGTATACGTGTGCATGTGCACACGCACATAGAGAGAATTGTAACAGTGAGGTTCCCTGTAAATGGCGAGAATATGAATTTTATTTGCTTTGTCTAGCTATATTTCTTGCTTAAGTTAAAAATTATAACAATAACTGTGAGTCACAAGAAAGGCCAGCGCGATTCATGGGTTGATAGGATAGTTAAACATAATGCCCTAAACCCTATCAGTGTTAGTGTAATGTGTTTTTCATGCTTTTCAGTATTCTTAATGAATTCTAATTTGAAGTTAACTATAATCTTTTTGTTGCAGCTTGTATATGAATTTTTCATACGATTTTTGGAAAGCCAAGAATTCCAACCCAGCATTGCCAAAAAATACATAGATCAAAAATTTGTATTACAGGTAAGCAACATTTTGGTAGTTGTATGCATGTAATTTACTTACTAACTCTTTATCTCATTTTCTTGGATATTGTTAAAAACCACAGAAATCTTGCTGGTGAAATTGTCTTGCCTCCTAAATAAATATGTGTATGTGAGGTAGTTTCTGTTACTGCCTGTTAAAAGTGACAGTACCTTTAAAAATTATTTGTGGTGGAATTTAGTTCCATGCTAAACATCAGGAGTGTCTATTCCTAAATCTTTCTAAGTCTTCTTTTTTAAAAGTTTAATTATAGAGGAATTTAATTTATATGACTACGGTGTACAAACCTTATTTTTTTTTTTTCTTTCTTTCTTTTTTTTCTTTTTTCCATGACAGGGTTTCTCTGTGTAGTCCTGGCTGTCCTGGAACTTACTGTGTAGACCAGGCTGGCCTCGAACTCAGAAATCCACCTGCCTCTGCCTCCCGAGTGCTGGGATTAAAGTGTATACAAACCTTTAAGAATTACATTTACTTATCTTGTGTGTATGTGTATATGTATGGGCATGTGTGTGTCACCGCTCTAGTGGAGAGGTCAAAGGACAACTCCTCTGGAGCCATTTCTTTCTTTGCCTTGTGGGTTCTGGGATTTGAACTCAGCTCATGAGGCTTGGTAACAAGTGCCTTTACTGCTGAGCTATCTTTCAGGTCCAGTGTATGAATCTTTATGTTGCTTTAAAACTTACTATCTAGGAAAGGTTTCTTAAAGCACTTCAGGATATATCCATTAAAAATGAGCAGGCGTGCCTGTGGGTAGAGAGCACAGGTAATCAAAGTGTGAGGACTGTAGCTGTCACTGCTGGGAAATGGCTCAATTTAACACTTTAACATTTTCTTGCAGAGATTAATTTAGCCTATCTATTTGGGGCATCCTAGAGAACCTGTTTTTCTTGGTTTCTCATACATCTTGAATGTGTTGACTACATCTTTCTGCCTGAGATTTGGGATAGTTTGCTGAAACTGAATTTTAATGAGCACCTCCCTGTTCTGGTTGTATTTACTCATGCATCCACTAGACCCTGTAGTATACAGTATTCCTGTATACACTGTGTGTAAGAATATAGTGTACAGTTGATACTGGAGTGGTGAGTGCTGTATGGGCTGCTACTCCTTTGATTGACATATGGGGTGCCTCAGGTAGGGAAGAAGATACCTATCTCCCACCATATAAGCAGAACTTAAGAAAAAACATAATTATGGCAGATAGCTGATCTCATGTGCCTTTACAGGATAAAAGCCACTAACTTTCCTGGTGAGCTCATGTCCTGCCCTAATTAGATTAAATTCAGAATTCGGGATATTCTCATTGAGCCACAGCCAATATTTTATTCAAAGTGAAGCAGGGTCATAGAATCCATTCAGACAGTCCCAGGAGCAGGCAGGCTGCTGAGAGCTGAGGCTTTATGGGTACTCCTGGATGCTCTGAGATTCCAGCTGGCGGCAGGGAAAGAGAAGTTGGTCATCACTCTAAAAATGGGGTGTTCTTTAGTGCTTCTATACCGCTCTCTCTGAGTACACAGGCGGGCTGCTGAGTTTTGCTGTGCACATAGAATCCACTGGCATTGCATTGGTGCGTCCTGTGCATTGACTTACAACTAGCTGTTCTGGGCATTCTCTATCATGGATTGAGTTGTCAATTCTACCAACCTTTTCTCATTTGTCAGAGTTTGAATCCTTCCATAGATTGTAGAAGTCCCTTTGTCTTCAAGTATGACATAAACCCATGGACACTGTGTCTGGAGCTTGCTCAGGCCAGTTCAGCTTGGTGTTCCATTCCCTTGTGTGACTCTGATTTCTTAAAGGAAATTTCCATAACACTTCTTGAGGTTGAATGATTTTGCTAACTTCTGGTCTTGACTGACTTTAATAGACTGCACGTTGCTGTAAAGCCATGGTAGGTTGTTTGTTTGTTAGTTCGTTTTGTCGTTGTTACATAGCTCTAATTGCTACTCTCTAACTGTGAACCCTGACACACATTCTGGGGAGTGTCACCTCTCTTCAGTTTGGACACATTTATGGATCTTTTGTTATCATTTTACCCACAGCCTTGCATCTTTATGCCATTTATGACCTTCTTAAACACACCTGACTTTTGACCTCATTTAAGTCATTGATTAGAATTGTAATATTTGTCCAGGCTGATAGAGACCTGTGATGGGTTTTTAGAAGTGTCCTCTTTGTAGCAGACTCATGCATCACTAATGACTGAAAATCAGTTCTGTTTGTAAGACAGCAGAGAAACTGGCCAGACGCCTGCGCTTACAGCACTCCCCTCGGTCCTGAGCTGTGTAGCTTTGTCATTCAGTGAAGTGCCACACACTTGCAGCCTCAGCCCTTGGGAGGTCTTCCCAGGCTCAAGTAGAGTGGCTTGAAAGAGAAATGTCCCCCATAGCCTTTGGTATTCAAACACTTGGTTCCCGGCTGGAAGAACAGTTTGGGGACCTTTGGGAGGTGTGGCTTTAATGGGAGAAATAGGTTACCAGGGGCAGGCTTTGAATTGTATAACCTCCCCAATTTCCAGTTTGTTCCTGCGTGTAGTTTTGGATGTGATCTCTCAACTTCTTGTGTCTGCTTCCCTGCCTGTCACTTGATGGTCACGCCTTTCCGGGCTGTCATGTACTCCTATCCCTTTGGAACCAGAACCTGAACAAACTCTTTCATCTACAAGTTGCTTTTGGTCATGGTATTTTATCACAACAACAGAAAATAATACACAAGGAGAGACTGTCTCAGGAAAATGGGGGGAGGGGGAGTTGAGGCAGTGAAATACTACTGTTCCTCAGCCACGTGGAGTAAAATAGTAAACTTGTAGGGCTGCTGTTTGATCCTGGCCTGGGTGCTTGTAAACTATGGGCTTGGTCAACATCCTAGGGGTTATTTCCTAGACAGAAGATGAAGTACAAATAGTGAGTCTATCAGTATCTGATAGGTTTTGGCCACTTCATTTTTCTGGCCTTTGCCACCCTGATCTGATCTACTTGCTTTTTCTCAAGTCTGCAGATGCACACCTTTCTTCTCTTTCTCTGTTTCTGAGCTTGTTGGTGGTTTGTTCCCAGCTTGGGCTCTGCTGGGGTACATAAGCCTTTGGGGCTGAAGGAGCTCCCCCTGATTATTGCTGTTAACCCCACCCGACTACACTCCTCTTGCTCTGTTTTGCCTTAGCTGTCCCTTAGCTTACAGGCACTTCCCACTTGTGATTACTATCAAGTCTTTTCTCCACTCTCCTCTGTTCCTGCTTACTTCCCCACACCCAGACAGTGTCTAACCCTTCTGTGCTTTGTGCCTATGGTTGTGGAAAGTCCTCATACTCATATTTTTTACAGAACAAGATAACATTTTTATTGTATGTTTTCTTTGAGCAAACCTTATTTTCTGTAGATGCTTTATGATCTCAAATATTTTTGGTGATTTCAACTAGAGACTAAGTTAAAACTTATTCTAGCCACTAGATTTATACTGATTTTTTGTTGCAACTAACTATAGTTCTTTTCTTTTCCTGGTTCTCTTCCCATCAGTGAATACAAAAAACAAAATAAGAGTGGAGCTGCTTTACCATGCTGTAGTGGTCGGAAGGAAGCTGCACTGTAATGTGCTATAGAACTGAGGAGCCCCTCTGCACGCTCGCAGCATGGCTACAAGCAGGTGTTCATACTTGCTTCCTAAGCTCAAGTTCACTCATTCACACCATGCAGACTGCAGCAGCAGCAGGCTAGCAGACTGCAGCAGCAGCAGCAGGCTAGCA
>JADRCH010000194.1:447971-491599 GCA_019843965.1 Rhynchomys soricoides | reverse complement strand
GCAGCAGCAGCAGGCTAGCAGACTGCAGCAGCAGCAGGCTAGCAGACTGCAGCAGCAGCAGGCTAGTAGTAGGCAAAATAAGAGGCACAACCCAAGTGCAGTTGCTAGATCTGCTTTGCTCATTTGGAAGTATAGATACAGAGAGTTCTTACCTTCAATATAAACATGTTATTGTTGATGCTTCTGAGACTCAGTGTCTTCTTAAGTCACAAGTGGGCTTCTTATGGAATGACTTGTACAGGTCACTTGCTGGTTCTATCTAGGAATCTCATTGTTATTAAGTACTCATCCTTTCAGACCCCTTTCATCTCACCATGTCTGCTTGCTTCTAATATTAATTAAAAGATCTTTACCCTTTGGAATACTCTTTTAGTGCTGTGATTTTAACCCAAGACCTTATATAGGCTAAGCATATCTTTACTGCTAAACTGTATTCCTAGTTTTTAAACAAAAATTTAAGTATATGTGAAACTTAACAGTAAAATTTTACAGAGCATTGAATGAATGTTGGAATGCAATATATTGCTAGATTAAATTTGCCATCATAAATGTATTTATATAATCTCTGAGTTAGCTTGTATATTTACTATAGTTCTTTGGTCCCCCTACCTCCCTTCGACAGGGTTTCTCTGTGTAGTCTTGGTTGTCCTGGAACTCACTCTGTAGACCAGGCTGGCCTCGAACTCAGAGTTCCACCTGCCTCTGCTTCCTGAGTGCTGGGACTAAAGGTGTGCGCCATGATGCCCAGCTAGTATATAGTGAAAATTCTGGTGTGTTTTTTTTGTTTGTTTGTTTGTTTTTGTTTTTGAAATTTAGAATTTTTATAGTTCATGGGATACATTTTTGAGAAAGATATTTAATAGGGTACTTTACATAATTAAGTAGTTCTTAGTACTGCAGGAAAAAAAATAATTGATTTAGGTACGTTAATTTAAATTGTGGTGTTGGGACAGGGGAAGGGATATAATAGAGGCTTGGGTGGAGGGGACTCTTCAAAAGCCCATCAGAAGATATGTGCCTGTAAGTGATAGACAAGTACACATGGCATTTGTTTATTAAAGTGGTCAGTTCTAAAGAGGAAATCTCAGAGTATTCTGTCAAGTTAAGTGTTTACCCAGCAGTTTCATGCAGTACAACCAAATGTGCCTACAAAGATATGAAACACTTCAATGTTGACGATTACAAGATTAGAAAAAAATTTAATGTTTTCATCAGGAGTTGATTGGAGAAACTAGACATTCGTGTAGTAAAACATTCATCAGTAAAAAGAATGAGAACAGTGGTACCTGTGATCTGTTTTGAAGTGGTACATGCACATTATAGAATCCTATAGCTTTTGAGTCTGGGTCTGTTGTTTTAGGGAAAGGCATGTCTGTGTTTTTGTCTTAGTTCATTCTAAAGACCTTCTCTCCTTAACATGAGAGATGTGCTTCAAGCTCCCAGTGGCTCTTCAAGCCACAGGCAGCACTGACCCCTGTATCCGAGTGCTGCCATACAGTGATGGGCACAAGATGGCCACTGATGATCCAACATGGATACAGATTCATGTTTGGGAGAGGGTGCAGAGGGATACTGAGGCTTTCTTATGTTATTCAGAATGACTATTAAAACTTTGGGATTATTTCTAGAATTTTTCCTTTACTGTTTTTGGATCATGGTGCAAAACTAAGAGCAGACATGTGGTTCAGGCAGAAACTGCTTTACCTGAGACTGGGAAATTTCTAAAGAGCAGAAACTACCTTCTCACAAATCTGGAAATCAGACAGTCCAAAATCCATGTACTGACATCTGGCAAGCATCCTGTCGCTGTGTTCTCACATGGCAAGGGTGCAAGGTACAGGGTGCAAATGGGGCACTCCTGAAGTCACCTTCTTATCATGGAGGACTCCATTCATGAGTATTGTTGTGATGTAACGCCTTCCACATGGTTTCAGCTCTGTGGGACTGGAAAACATGCTTCCAAAACATGAGTTTGGGGGCATGTTTAGACTATAACATTATGCATTAACAGTTTTAGAAGGAAATATATCAGATTGTTGGTAATTGTGGAGAAGATGTGATTGTCTTTTTCCTGGTTTGTTTTTTTTTTTGATCTGTCTACCCTGTTTTGCATTTAAAAGAACCATATATGTCATAACAAACATAACAAAGAGGTTTCTGTTGCAAGTATATTCTCATTTTTTTGCATTTTTCATAAACCACAGCTTATTTGCATATTAGTCTTCCTGAAACTATATTTTTATAGTCATTTTATGATTGGTATCATTGTGTTTCCTTCCTTTTAGCATCTGAGTATATGCCCCTTTAAAATCTGGAGCTCGCTTTCTGTGGTGTCTCATGTGCCTGTTCAGTACTTGCTTTCCGTGGTGTCTCATGTGCCTGTTAAAACTGGAGGTCTGGATTATGAATGGATTTCCAGACAGAACATCCTGTCTTGTTGGGTTTTGTTCCAGAGTTTTTGAGTTTTTCCATTTGAAGGGCCTTGTTATTCATCCAGGAAAATTCTGACTGCCCTACTTGAGCAGTATTGTGATTTTTATGAAGTTGAGATTTACAGAACCTCTATCATTTTTAAAATGTAGCCATCTAATCTTTGTTAAAGATGGCTACTGTGTAGCATACCGTATGTGTCAGTGTACCTTTTAGATTTATGTAACCTGAAGGCCTGCCTCAGACCCTGGAGCAACATTTGTTATCAGTAAAGATCATTTTCACTTGCTTAAGGGGTCTTGGGAAATGGTTTCTTCTGACTGCCGTTCCTGTCCCTCTTTTTAGAAACAGGCTGATTGCCAACCTTGGATTGTTTCTTTGGGTGAATCACTTTGGCTTTTTAGCAGCGTGTTTCTAAAGATTGCCTTCAACCGCTCTCTAAATCTGAAACAGTCAGTGGTTGCTAAGAGACACAAGTCAAGAATCCCTATAACATACCTGCTGCTGGAGATAGCTATTTAGTAATTTGTACTTCACATTTGCAGTTATATTTGGATCAAAGTGGCATAATTATTATGCAAATTATACAAATCATTAAGTTTGACCTCAAAAGTGATCTTTTGATGTTATGTATTTAAAGCCTCAAGATAAAACTGGACTTGGCCTAAACCAAGCTGTGAATGACTTTTAGCTTCTTGTCTGAAGTAAGGTCCTTGAGACTTTGAATCTCCACTCTAACACAAAGATATTTTCCAAACAAGTTCCCTGAATATCCCAGAGTGTGTACATTTGTCTCCCAGAGGCTACAGCAAATAAAACTAGAAAACTGATTTCCGCCTGGGGTGTTAGCCTCGCCAGCTAACAGAGCACCTCCTTTCCTCCTCATCTTTAAGCCAGCATTTAACTCCAGAAGCCTGATCATTCCCAGAACCCAAACACTGGAAGTGGAAACTTAAGGGTTCTCTGGAAAGTCGGTTGGATGGTGTTTTGCTGGGGCAAACACGTGAAGGAACATATAGCTGAAGCAGACACAGGAGAAAGGATGTTTTGCTAAAGCAAGCACGTGAAAGGACACGTGATGAAAGATTATCCGCTAAGTATGTGCATGTATTTGGTCTGCCTTACATTGCATAGTTGAGCTTCATTTGTCAGGACTCCCTGGAGAGAAACACACCAAAAAAACTTCTGGTGGTGCACTGCACTTTCTTGCTGCTTTCTCAGTCTCCAGCTGATTGGCAGAGTGATGTCAGCTGAGACAGACACAGTGCTGAGGCAAGACCCCTGGAGAACACACAATGTTTGGAGGGTATATCAAAAAAGAATTGACGACAGTGATGGAGGCTGACCTTGGCTTGCCGATAGAGCTAGCTGTGCGATGTTTGTTGGTCTCATGTGTGCATCATGCGGTCCAGGGTCTTCCAAGGGAGTCAGCTTTTCATTTTAGAGTAGCTGTTGCCAGCAGAGCCAGAAACATGGAGCTTGAACTGTAGTGTTGTGTCAGTTTGGATGAAGACATTTAGAATATCCAGTTTTATTCATTATCTGCTTGAACATTTCTTTCATAAAACAATGCATAGAAAACAGTGTGTGTCTGCACATGTGTGGTCATGGAAGTCAGAGGCTAACTTGCAGGGATCAGTTCTCTCCTTTCTACCAGATAGATCTGAGGACTGCGTTCAGAAGTTTAGGCTTGGCAGCAAGCGCCTTTAGCCACTGGGCCGTCTTGCCTGCAACTAACTCACCACCACAACTACCCCACCCCATCTCACTGTTTCCCTTGAACTTGGATCTTCTTGTCTTTACCTCCCAAATGCTGGAATTATAAAGCACGTACCCTTACACTTAGATTTCTTGAAAATTTCTGCTGTTCTTAAAAATGCTGCTTTCTGTGGAGAGGTATATAAGCTCTTCTTCTCCCAGGTCCACTGTAGATGTGACATAAAATAGAATTAAGCCAGAGCATGACTGTGCGTGTGTGCGTGTGTGAGTGTGTGCGTGTGTGCGTGTGTGCGTGTGTGTGTGTGTGTGTGTGTGTGTGTTCCGTCATGTTTATACCTCAGGTACTGTAACTGCCTTTCTTTTATTATAGAATAATTTATTGTGTTTGATTTAGGGTGAGGTTAACTTTTTTGTTGTTGTTAAAAAAAAGACAAGTCTCTTTATGGAGGCCTATTTGTATGGCCTGGAACTCACTATGTAGATCCTCCTGTCTCTGCCTCCCAAATGCTGGGATTAAAAGCCTGCGCCATCACAACCAGCTCACGTTTCTTTTTAAAAATGTTATAGTTTGTTTGTTGAGCATTTTGTTTGTGCTTCGATCAGATTCCTACCCCATTTCCTCGCAGATCCCTTCCCCACCCACCCAACTTTGTATTCTTCTAAAAAATATTTAAAATAATTTTAAAATACAGATTTACTTTACTGTTTCTTTATGTATATTTGTGTAAGTGTGTAAATATGTTTGTGGCCATGTGCACAGGCTAGAGGACCTGAATGCTGATAGGAATGTTAGGAACAAGTTTTGTGTCCTCTAGAGGAGTGCAGGGTCTTAACCACTAAACCATTTA
Source organism: Rhynchomys soricoides (assembly GCA_019843965.1). Lineage (NCBI taxonomy): Eukaryota > Metazoa > Chordata > Mammalia > Rodentia > Muridae > Rhynchomys > Rhynchomys soricoides. Next base: position 486,602 of record JADRCH010000194.1, on the reverse strand, counting down.
TTTCTCCAGCTCCCTGCCCCACCTTTTAACCCATAAAGACCAATTTGTGCTACCCACATATTCTTGGATGTGTGTTCTTCCAGCAAAGCTGGAGAGAAAACTCTCTCTCTCCCCTCCAGCATGGAGCTTTCTTAACCCTAAAGTTACCAAGGGCCGGATGTTTCACCTGGTCTTTTCCTCTCTTGGTCAACTGTTCCTCCCTTAATTCTCCAAGGAGACACGCATTCGTGCGTGCGCGCACACACACATGCATGCATGCGTACAGGCACACATACACGCATGCATGCGTACAGGGGCGCGCGTGCACACACACAGAGAGAGAGGGGGGGGTGGGGGGGGGAGAGATGCACTTGCCAGTCTGTCTTGTCCTTCTTCCTTGATGTCCTGCTCATCCTGTTCTGTTCTGTACTGGTTGTTTCCCCAGCTCTGCCCACAGTCTCATCCTGAGAGCGCCTTTTGCCTTTCTTTGGGGACATTTGTTCACTTAACTTTCTCCCATTTGCTACACCTTACCTCTTGATAAGAAAGCATGAATGAGATGCAGATTCTTGGAAATGACTTGTCTGGTAACATTTTTTACTATTTACATGCATTTCACACATACTTAACTGTTCACATTGGTAATCTACCCTGGGGTATTTAAGGAATTTCTTTATTGACTTACGGCTTCCAGGGTTGGTGTTGGGAAAACGAGCACAGTGCAGTTTGCTGTCTTTTTAGAGATCTGGAAGCTTTTGAGACCTTCATTCCTTGTGCATGAGCTGTGTGGAGGACATGCCTTCCCCACCTCACAATGCTGCACTGAGTTCTTTCTCAAATAATCTGCCCTCTTTCTGTTGTTTTCCTGTCCTCATGTCTCTGAATTGGTTGGTTGGTTGGTTACCTCCTAGTCTCTGCTCTGCTTCTGGACCTGTCACCCAGCTGCTCTCTTCTTCCACGTGTCCCTGCTGACTGGCAAGATGCTAGTTTTGCCTCTTACTGTTATGGTCCTTCTGCCAAGACGTGTATTCTCTTCTCATTTTGACTTCCAAAAGCTCTTTTTTTTTTTTTTTTTTTTTTTAAATTTTGTGATTATCATCTGTTAGAGCATCTTCTCGTTTGTTTCAGGAACCTAATGGAGTTGAACTCTGAGAATGCTGAGCTTTTTTTTTCCCAAGTTTTCCCTACTCCTTGCATTGTTCTTTTTTCTTTGGAGTTGCTCATTTGGTAGACTGTCTACTGGTTCATCATAATAACTGCCGTTACCTGCTCATCTGCCAAGACCTACTTAATGCTTGTGCTTGTGGGTTGTGTGCATGCGTACATGTTGTATTTACAGCTGTGGTACTCTGCATTTGGTGGCTCACAGTAAGATAATTGAGCAGGACCTTGCCAGCCCACTGAGAACCCCTAGATATCATTATGCCTGTAGGTCTTTCCTCAGGATCCAAGTGTCCCTCAAAGGATTCCTCCTGATCTTTTGCCTCATCCCCAAACTGGGAGCTTAGAGAAGAGTACTGGCTAAGATCTCACTGAAGTATGCAGGGTTTCCTTTGGTAATGCTTCATTTAGCAGTATTTGATATCTGAGACTGGACACTTGTCATGTTCTCTAGCCTTGGACTGTAACTCTTTAGAGCACTGAAATGGACAGGGGTGCACAGGGTATTGAGGACTGTAAACTCTGAAGCTGCTCTGGCGGGTACTTCCTGTTCCTGGGCCATCAAATCTGGCTCATGCCTTCATTCTTAAGCCTCTGAAGCTTCTCTGGTGGGAACTGGCACCTTGTTAGCATTCCTCCCTGCTAGGAGGGTGGAAAACCCTTAGCAGGAGGAGCAAGAGGAAACTGGGGTTGCAGCTCTTTGTCCATTTTCCAAGTTAGGAAACCCACACAAAGTCTGACAGTCTGCTCTGTTCTCCAGGCCCCTCTGCTGAGGGTTGGGGGTACAGTAGGTGAGGTGTGGGGGTGGCAGTGGGGTGGGAGGGCGTGGTGGATGTTTATATTTTCATTCTAAATCCTAACACAGTTTACCTCTGTTAGATTCAGGGAGGCCTTTTTTTTTTCTTTTTTCTTTTTTCTTTTTTAAAGTTGGATTCAGCATGTTAACATATCTATCTTTACATTGTGATCAATTTGTAAACTCCAGGATTTCTTTAACAAGTTGCTTGTATTATGGTGGGTGACTCAGAACTCATCCTGCTCCTCCCTTCGGCCTGTATGCCGTTACCTGTTGCTTTTGCCAGCCCCACCAAAATGTTGTCAGAACTGTGTTGAACAGGCCAGCAGGGCCTGAATATTGAAGCTCATCTTTCTTTGTTGCAGAGGATGGTGCGTTTTGCAGAACTCTGCAAAGGTCCTCACTAAGACAGCTTTTTCATTTTGTTGTTTGTTTTTTGAAAACCTAATGAAATATTTAGTTAAATAGTCTTTGTTTAATGTATGGCTGTTGCACTTAAGACTGGCAGTGCAGACGCGCAGTTGGTTCAGGTTTTGCTAGCACTCCATCCCACAAAACCCTCTTCTGTTAGTTGTACATTAGTCATGACTCCCTTTCACTTAAAGTAGAAAGAAACCCAATTTAAAATAGAACTTAAAATGGTTAATAATTTCCATAAACAAGGACTGGAATGCAGTAGGTGGGTTAGATGTCTTGTGTGATTTGAGTAGCTCTTACATAAAGAGATAGATGAAGGGTCGGTCCAAAGCACCCATACCCCTCCTTTTCCTTTCTGGCCTGTTAAAGCCGCATGCCTTTCTTTCTAAGTAGAGTGCTTACCTGTGCAAGTAAATGGTTAACTTGCTGGTTGCCTCCCATAGTTAGCTGGAAGTTTGTCCAGCACTCTGTGTGCCCAGCAGCAAGGACGTCTATGGCATGAGGAAAGACCTCAGTACATACTTGTTTATTTTATTGCTAAATAGGCAGAGATGTGACAGTTAATGCTAAATAGCATCTGTCAGGCTGCTTCCTTGCCTATTCCATATTCCTTGGGAACATTGTACTAGTTTGGGTGTGTTTAAGTGACAACCCCTCAACCCACCCGCCTGTCCCCCACCAAGGGTCTTTTGCATTTGGACACTTGGTAGTCAAGGTGATAGTTTGGAGAAATGATGAGGAACCTTTAAGATATGGAGACAAGTGGAAGGTCCCTAAGGCATTTGGGGCACACTCTTGGTAGGGCTTAGAAGACACCACTCTTCTCTTTCTCTGTTCCTGGTTGGAGTTGTAATGAACTCACTTCCTTGTTGCTATATAGTTGATCACCTCCTTGATCATCTGTGTGGTATAGGGTAGCCCTTGCCGTGGATTGATGTATGCTGTGCCATTTGGACAGTCAGCCTTCAAACTGGAGATTGAAAAAAAAATCATTCCTTTTCATAAGTAGTTTGTTATAGTGGCAAAAGCTGATAACTCTAAACCCTTGTCCCAGTTCTTGTGTGTGTGTGTGTGTGTGTGTATTACCGTATGTATCACTTTCCGTGGAAGCCTTTTCTATTACTGTCCTCCTTCCAAGTGGAGTTGATAGTCCATTATACATTTGTACAACATCTTGAAATACTTGTGCTCTTTATTTTTATCCACCATTAGACTAGACTGTGAAAACAGAGTATATCTGACTTGCATATCACTATATCCTTGGCATCTCCTTGCCCATTGGCTAGCCCTCAATATACACCAATAAATATTTACTCAAAATACTCAATTTAAAATGAGCAGACAGAACAGATGTTGAATGAGAGCATTGTGAAGCCAAACTTCACATGGTTCACTGTCCAGACTATTCTTTAATTTTTCTTCTTGCCATATTTGAAGTTACTTTATTTTTAGTTAATAAATTTTGCCTAGAATTGTCTTTCATCAAACAAAATATGAAACAAAATGATGTCCATTTGATTACTGTGCCCTCTTTTGCTGTCCTGCCCAGCCTTATAGTTCCATTACCTGGACTCATTTATGTATAAATATATATAACATGTATGCATAAACACAAGTATAGCCTTTTGTGAAGGTAGGCAGTTTTTATTGCATGATGAGTTGGTTTATTTTATTGTAATCATTATGAACATATTAAAAATTAATAATGTTCAGGAGTGTTTCCAACTTTGTTGTTGTTCACTCAGATTTTCCCAGTATCATTTTTACAAAATAGCAGATTTGTTAAATTATAATTTATGTAACATAAAGTCACCCTTTTGAAGTTTACAATTCAGTAGTCTGCATCTATATGTCTAAATGTATGTATGGGGTTCAGGTGTGTGTACACATGTGTCTGCATGTGCAGCCCCGTGATCATTCATTCCTTGGGTGCTATTCACCTTTGTTGAAGACAGTATCTGTCAGTGGCCTGGAGCTCACTGGTTGCCTGGCCAGTGCTGAGATCATAAGCATGTACCATCCAGCTTTTTCCATGGGCTCTGGAAATTGACCCTGTATCTCCTACCTCCCTAGCCCTCCAGCTGAGTGATTTTAAATATACAGGACTGTGCAGCCATCCCCAGTGTTTTCAGTTCAGTTAGTTTTGTTTTGTTTTGTTCATTTCTTGTCAGAGTTTAAAAAATTCACTTGATTTGGAGATGTGAAGATTATTTCTGTTTTCTTTAATTTATCATTTATTCTTGTCCTTAGGTTGATTATCCATTTTGAGTCCATTTGAATCTATAGTATGAGCTAGAGGCCTGGCTTAGCATTTTATGTGTCTATCTGCTTGTCTCAGTGCCTTCACTTGGAGACCTTCTTCTTGTACTGAAGTGTCTTGGCATCCCATGGAACCAGTGGACCGTGAATTTGAAGGTTTTGTGTAGACTCAACTCTGTTCTGCTGACTTACATATCTATCACATGTCAGTAGTATACTCCTGATTACTGTAGCTTTATATTGAATTTTAAAACTGAGATTGTGAATCCTCTTACTACCAAAATTGCTTTGGCCCTTCTAGGTGACTTAATATAAATTTTAGAACCAACTGATTTTGTTGCTCTTGATAACCAGCTCTTATTTAGCTATCTTTGAACTCCGAGGTCTTTTAGTCTCAGCTTCCTGGGTGCTGGGATTAGAATGCCTATAATTGTATATATCTATATATAATGCTTATATATGTAAATGCACACACGTGGACAGAGAGAGAAAGAGAGAGAGAACTCTGTCATTGAGCTTTATTCCCATCTCTTCAACAAGTGTTACAAAACAAGAACCTTGGGTTTTCTTACAGAAATTAGATTGAATCCAAAACGGCCCCTGCTACTTCGCTTACAACTGAACTTGTTTTCTCTCTATGGCATAAGACTTGGGGCCATGTTATCAGAATTCTGTGGCTAAAGTTGTAAATGATCCAAACCTACATCATGCCATTCACATAGCACAGTCCATGTGTACTTTGATGAGACTTCCACCCTGAGCTCACTTGTGTAATAAGTCAGACTAACAACATTGCTGGGGTCGTTGGGAATTTCAGTGTCTACTTTGGGTTAGGTTGTCTTGGGCCTTCGAGTAGAGCTGAGGGGCTTAACTTGAATTTATGTTTCTGTTTGTACTGAAAAGCCCCGGAGTTAGTGACATTCAGTGTTGAAGGCCAAGGACTTTAGATACTCAGTGGGTTCACATCCCAGTGCTGATGCTTCTCGCTGTGACATCACCAGCAAGTTACTTAAGCTTTCTGGACTCCAGTTTGCTTATCTATAAGGCAAGGACAAAACTACCTCACAGAAGGACGCCCTCTGTCGATCACCTGAGCAACTGCATTGGCCGCTACTGTTACTGCTGCAGCAGCATGATCTTTCCCCTGGATATAAAACCTTTTTCTCACTGTAGCTGGCTTCCCCAAAGACTACTGCTGTGTTGGGTGTAACTTTTATTTAGTAGCTTTCTGAAGAGGGAAAAAAAAACCCAGAAGGATTGTAAATAATGAACAATAGAGTTTCTAAATTCTTTACTAAACCGTCTCTGACAGCCTTCTATTCTACTGTTGTTTACAACAGCTTTTGGAATTGTTTGACAGTGAAGACCCTCGAGAACGGGACTATTTAAAAACAGTCTTGCACAGGATTTATGGCAAGTTTCTTGGGCTTAGAGCATTTATCCGAAAACAAATTAACAATATTTTTCTAAGGTAAGTCAATGGTGGGCAAGCCAGAGAGTAATGTTGATATTTTTGCAAAAGTATTAAGTAAACCTTCAGTAGCTGAAGATAATGTGCTAACTTCGCCTTCCCTTCCCCCACTCCTTCCACCCCTCCTCTCTCCTCTCTCCTTCCTTCTTTCTCTTCTCAGGTTTGTTTATGAAACAGAACACTTCAATGGTGTAGCTGAACTGCTGGAAATACTAGGAAGGTAAGTATTTGCTAATTAACCGCTGGCTCAGGTGAGCCTCATTCTGCAGGTCATGTGCAAGTGCAGAAGGGAAGCTGGCTGACCTGGAGCTCTTGCTCCACGTACCTTGGTCTCTCATTTGTGCTTAGCCTGTTTTCCAAGTGACTCTAAAGGGCTAACTTTGTCTTTGTTCCGTCATTACATATTGTTAACTCCTCCACAATGACCTGAAGGAGGCTCACAGCTTACTCGGTGCCAGCTCAGTGACAGTAAAAAGTACCTTATTCTCTAGGCCTAGCATGTAGGCCACCTGTCTGTCCTTTCTCATGTCTGCTGAAAGCAGGTTTATAGTGAATTGGAAAGACTGCATAGCCAAGTGTGGAGCTGTAGGCAGCTGCTGCCCTCGGAGGTGGAGCCAAGCAGCTGATGTAGCTGGGCAGAGTGAGCGATTACTTAGTCTTTCCTTCTAGTAAGAGGAGAAAAAGGTGGGAGATCCCTGCTTCCTCTCAGTGACCTCCCAAGGCTGGCAGAGGTTTCAGGAATGAAGAGACTTGGTGTCTGGAGATGGCAAGGGTGTTGAAAGAACAGGTCAGCAAGGTGGTCTGGAGATGGACAGCTCCTGCTTCAAGAGAAAGTTAGGCGGTAGGCGGCTTTCCAGAGGAACAGAGGGAGGACAAAGCATGGGTTTGATAAGAAGCTGTGGGGGCACCATCTGCCTGCTTGTTGGATGTTCATAATCAGATTTACTTCTGTTAAAATTCCTGCTTAATAAATGATCTCTGTTGAAGTAACTAAAAAAAGGCTTGAATGTCATTGGTGGGAGGGGTTGGCTGTGTTGTTTGGACAAATATAAATTAAGAGTTAGCCAGCTCATAACCACAGCGTGTCTGGGCTCCGTGTGTGGGTTAACACTGCTCTCTTCTTTCCCCCAGTATTATCAATGGCTTCGCTTTGCCACTTAAGGCAGAACACAAACAGTTCCTGGTGAAAGTGTTGATCCCTTTACACACTGTCAGGAGTTTATCACTCTTCCATGCCCAGGTAGAACTTTCAATTCAAACTTTTTTTGATACAGAGTCTCCCCTGTGGCCTGGGTTGGCTGTAAATTTGCAGTCTTCTGCCTCTTCCTCCTGAGTGCTGGGATTCCAGGGGTGAACCACCACACCTAGTTTTAAGTACACCTTCTGAAACAAAATGAAAAGTTTGTGGACTTACCGTTTTTTATGATACTATTTTTCTTTCCTTTTTTTTTAAAGTACAGTTGTGTTAACCCTAAAATACTCCCCGAGAAAGATGAAAGTATGCGTTTTATTTCCCCACACAGTGGGGCCATGGAACTCTGTGTAAGGTAGGAATAGACTTTGCTCTGTGTTATTTCACAGTAGACTTCCATGTTCACAAGGTTCCCTGCCGCAAAGATTGCCCATAGCAGGATGCATGGGAATGTAAAGCCTGGAAGAGTGTACTAGGGCAAAGCGTCTTTGGGCCTTGCCTAACGAGCCGACTGTTCTTGAATACTTAGTCCTGTCTCACTTAGCCCCGGGCTGTCAGCTGCCCCCTGCCCCCTTCCGCTTCATCTCAGCACTGCACTCATTCAGAAGTAATCAAACAATTCAGTATTTTCACATTGTCCTTTTTATAAATCCCTCATTACTTAAAAATCAGATCTTTTCGGGTATGGCCACTCACAGCTGTAATCTCAGCACCTAGCAGGTTGAGGCAGAAGGATTGCCTTGGCTGTATAGTGTGTTGTCTCAGAACAGATACACACCTAAAAGGAGTAGTGGTGCCAGTCAGATCCTGTGTTGCCCTCACTGTAACTTCTGTGCTGAGCACTGCACTCATTGCATGGTAAGCACGTCACTGAGGCATAATTGATGTAGTGGTTGGTATCTTTAAGTTCAGTGTTCTAAGACTCCGGCTTCCTTCTCTTTTGAGTTTGCATTAAAATGTAACACATTTTCTAAGCAGTATTCCTTCTTAAATGTGAAACTCTGTATTTTGAGGAAAGAATTAGTCCATATGTTCCAGATTTAGCACACCATCAAAATTTTGTTTTTTTAAGAGGATAGGTTTCCTGTTGAGGAATTTTTCCAAGCCCTTTAGAAAACTTCTCTTTAGTCTGTGCAGCGGGCTATAACATTTCATGATCATTTGAAAGCATTCCTGTTGAGACTGGGAACACTCCCCAGATTCTGACTTTGGCAAGTGTAACCTTTGATCTCTTCAGGAAGCCTCGTTTCTGGTTCCCCCATAGGCGCTTGCCTGGGTTTTCACAAAATGCCTGCTTCTCCATAGAAACTGAAGCCCAGAACTTCTGGGGTAGCCCGGACTTGAATGTCTGTGAGATCTTCTCAGGCTGCCCTGCCTTTCAGTAGCCTCCAAAGCCTAGTCTCAGTGCCCTTTAAGAGCCACATTCCTCTGTGTGGAAAGTAAAGCCTTGTTCCTTTGTCATTGACTTGAAAAACACAGCTTTAGCTGCAGTCTCTGCTATTCAGGAAGCTGAGGTAGAAGAATCATGTTGAGTTCAGGAGTCCAAGGCTAGCCTGGACAACATAGCTGGGTTCCAGTTCATTTCATGAGGGTTCAAATGAAGTGATGTGAGGTTAAACCAGAGTCTGGACGCTTTGGAGAAGTATGCTGTGTGCTTCTATCTTTCATTGTATTGAATTAACTCTCTGATCTTTCCTCTTCCTTCCTGTTCAGCTGGCGTATTGTATAGTACAGTTTCTGGAGAAAGACCCTTCCCTTACAGAACCAGTAAGCTTTTTTCTTTCTTTTCTATGATGTGAAAAACCATCTTCACATCATGTCAAACATTAAATGCCTCATTTTTTTTCCCCCTTTTCCTTTTAGGTTATTAGGGGGTTAATGAAATTTTGGCCTAAAACATGCAGTCAAAAAGAGGTAAGTACTTAACATCAGAGAGAGCCAGTGGTGAAGGGAGCGCTTTACCAGGCTCTCACTGTGAGGCCGAGCACGCATGAGCATATGCCTCATCTAAACCTGGTTTTGTAGTTCTGTGACAGGCAGTGTTCTCGTTTTTACTGGTGATAAAATTGAGACTTCGAGAAGTTAAGTGGCACACCCAGGCACTGAGTGAGAGCGTGCCAGTAGTCTGGAACCTGCCTCCTGAACTTTGAGCGCTGGGCTTCTCTCCAGTGTAACCCTGGCCAAGCCCCATGCTGTGTCCAGTTACTTAGCTCCATTAAGGTCACTTTTGTAGTGACTCTGCATAGCATGAAGGTTTGCTGTCACTGTAGTTAGGTTTCTGAGCATTCTGCTCCAGTCCCCATGTTAAATTGTACTATGGGTAAAGGCTTACAGTGTATAGTCTTACAATATATGTCAGACCATTAGCTTGACACACCCGGGAATGAGGCACATATAGTCACCTAAGCATGTGTGTTTATAGGGAGTCCTCAAGCAGTAGCTTGAATGGATCCTAACTGTCTCTACCCCAGATCTGAAGCCCTCTCTTAGCCTGGAAACAGAGGCTACCTGTCAGCTTTATGTCCCAAGAGAATGTATGTGCCTTGATAAAGGATGGGGTATATAGGAAGAGCCTCTTCCTCAAATCAGCTGCAATTCTAACCCTAGCCAATACAGCTGCAGCAAATTACCTCATTTCTTAACAGGTGAAGGGAATCTGTGCTGCCTTTTGTACCTGTCTTCATATTTTAATTGCTTATTTAGCTTTCCTACTGTTATTTTTAGTGAATAGTCTTTATTTATTATTCTTCATTCTATTTATGCAACTGTCTAAATCTGTTTATCTTACTCCAGTGTGTGATCTTCAAGCTTTCTTTTGCATACAGCCCCGAGGCCATGAGATTGACTGTGCTCTAGAAAGAAGGAGAGGGAGGAGAGTGTGTGCATGTGTGTGCATGTGTGTGCATGTGTGTGCATATGAGCATAGGAAGCAGGTCAGTGTGTGCTGATGTGGTTACTGTGGTACCTTAACATGAATGAGCTTGCTAGCAGAATGACAGCTGCCTGTCAAGTGACAATGTGTTCTATTGAGGTGGTGTGGACTGATGCACATTTGTTCAGGAGTGTCAGCCATTATTTTAAACAGTGGGGTTGGGTGTGATGTTAAATATCTTGGTTGCTAACAGTGGGCAGAGTTCCGAAGGCCTAAAGAAGGAGAGGCCAGTACTTTGCTGTGACAGAAGACCTTGTGCTGAGTTCTTTGTGAAGTGGGTATGCTCTTTGTGTGTATGGCAATAGACAGGGTGTGCACATGGAGGCCAGAGAAGAACTCTTGACACTGTGACTTGCCATAGAGTTTGGAGCTAGGCTGGCAGCAGCAAACCCTGGGATGCTCCTGTCTCAACACTCCGTAGCACTTAGGGTTGCAGGCCTTGCATATGGCCTGGCCTGTCTCTTTATGTGAATGCTGGAGATTTGAACTCAGGTCTTCATGCTTTCATAGCAAGCACTGTTACCTACTGAACTATCGTCTCAGGCCAAAACAAATAGAATAATGTCTGGTTCATTTGGTATTTTTTCCCCCATTTTTGTTTTTTGCTTTATGTGTACATTTTTCTTAAAATGGTAAAAGTTGATTATGTGGAAATTTTAGTGGTGGAGCTCATATTTTGTGTTTTGTTCCTATTTATAGGTCATGTTCCTTGGGGAGCTGGAAGAAATCTTGGATGTGATTGAACCATCACAATTTGTTAAAATCCAAGAACCTTTGTTTAAACAAATTGCCAAGTGTGTTTCCAGCCCCCATTTTCAGGTTAGTAGTAAGGAGGACATGAGTCGGAGTGGTGTGTGCCATGTGAACCCGTTAGGCTAAACTCCATTTGTGCTAAAAGAAAAAAGTCATGGACACTAGCTACTTTTAAAAAAAAAAATTTTTTTTTTTTTTAAATTTTAAATTCTGTGTCTGTCTGTGGGTATGTGTACACAAGTATGGTGCCCACGGAGGCAAGAGGCATCTCAGATCCCCTGGTGCTGGAGTTCAGGTGGTATGAGCTAGCTAGGGTGGATATAGGATACTGAACCTGGTTCCTCTGCAGATGGTAGTCAGCACTCTCCAGCCCCTGCTACTTGTTAACAAATAGTTACCTGATGTTGAGCATCTGCCTCTAACAGGCTCTGTCTCTTAACTTCAATTCCCATAATACCCTGCAAGAAGGCATGATGTCAGTACCAAAGCTGGAAGCTGGAAAATAACTGAACTTGGGTAAATTAGATGAAGTGAGCTGCTGGGGTTTCCCCAGTGTATGAGAAGGAATAGTCAGTAATCCTTAGGAGGATGGAAGAGAAGCAGGTGCTGCCCTACGGAGGGAGGTCTGTCCCACTCTTGATGAGGCTGCTTATGCCTTGCTCAAGGCTCCAAATGCACAAGGGAATGTCGATGGGTTTTTATTTTAGATGTGGTTTATTGCAAATAAGGCTGAAGCTCATGACCTTCCCAAAGCCTGCTCTGCCTCCTTGTGGCTGTTTGGGGAGAATACAGGGAAGATGCGCTTGGTCTTTTCAAGGAGGTCCTGGCTGCAGTGCTGTGAAACCCACACAGGAGAGAAGGAGAGAACGGACCAGAGTTGAAGACAGTGCTTTATCTTACCTGGTGGCTCTCTTCCCAAGAGTCCATCTTACAAATCTAGCAGACCCATCATACTGCCCCTCGTTTGATGATCCTCTTCAATAGCACAGAAGCGTTCTTCTGATTTGATGGTGGGCTGTCCCTTCCGCTGTCAGGCTGAGGCCCCGACTGCTCCTGTTTTTACGTTTAAAGACATACTAGTGTATTAAGCTAGTGCTTAGGCCACACAGAACAAAAGGGGGTGTCCAGACTGAACACAAGTAGAAAGTTCAGAACAGTATATAGATTGTGCACAGTACACTAACTCTATGGTGCTCAAGCATACGGACTGTTTAGTTTTCTATTTTCCCTAGGCTCTTTGGTACAGTGGAGGCCAAGGGTCCTTCACAAAGAACATGTCAGAGAAGCTTACTGAATCCTCAACGCTCATAAAGAAAGAGATATTTGTAAGACTGAGGATGCAGTTCAGTAGATGAGCATTGCTTAGCACTTGCAGGGCTGGACTTAACAAAAAAAGAAGAAAGTGGGAAAGAGTGTATGGTAGGCTCAGGTTGCCATAACAAAATGCTTCAGACCAAATAGCTTTAACAGCAGAGATTTATTTCCCCACAGCCCTGGAGGCCAGGAGTCTGGAGTCATGCACACCGACTCTTCACCATGATCTTAGGTAGTTCCTGTGTATGTATGTACAGGTTGTTCATTCTGCTCCGCAGCCCCCCCATCACAGTTTAGATCAAAGAGAACTGCAGGCGCTACGTTCCCGTCAGTTAACCTCTCTTTAGGGACAGCAGGGAAGAGTTAAGAGCAGGCTGCTGCATGTGCCACTTGCTAGCCATGTGACCTTGCATCAATGACTTACCTAGCTCTTCAAGTCTTCATTTATAAAACTGGAATAATGGCAGCAGTTATAAGGTTTAAGAGCAATGATGTATGTGTGGACACAGCATAGTGGCTTCTGTGGTAGTGTTGTTGAAGACTGTTTCTCAGCGCTCAGGGATGAGTAACCAGTAAGTCAGCAGCGTTTTGAACCTGCCAAGTGATGGAGCTGGAAAGGCTCCAAGTTTTAGTCTGTCAGTGTGTGAAATCTTGTTTCTTTTCGTTCTAAATCAGGATTTCTCAATTTACATAAATAAAAGAGGCTATCTGAGTTCATCAAGTCCACGTAGGCCCAGCAGACGAAGTTAGAGTCTTGTGGACAGAGAACAGGGTCCAATCAATAAGCAAACGACACCCTCCTCCAGCCAGACCCCACCTTTGAAGGCCCTACAACTTTCCAAGTAGCATCACAGGCTGCAGACAAAGCCTTTGGGGACATTTAAGACCCAGAGTATAAGAAGACCTAAGCCAGACAAGCAGCTCTGAAAGCTGAGCTGATGACACTGTGGGCACTGTGTAAGGAGGGGTGTGGAGCTAAAGGAGGTGTCCAGACCTACTTAAAGAAAAGATGAATTAACAAAAAAACAAGAAAACGTTTCCTTCCCAAACTGATGAACCACCTGGCAACTTCCTGAAAGATCATAAATTTTACAAAATGTAAAGAGTTACGAACATTTAATTATATTTCTGATTGAATGATTTAAAAATAGCCTTGCAAGGTACTTTTGTTTGAAAAGATTACAACTTGTGTACAACTGTTCCTTTTCTTTCCTGTAGGTGGCGGAAAGGGCTCTGTATTATTGGAATAATGAATATATCATGAGTTTGATAGAAGAGAACTCGAACATCATCCTCCCCATCATGTTCTCCAGCCTTTATAGGATTTCAAAAGAGCATTGGAATCCGTACGTCAACCCTCCTCTCCATCCCTCCCTCCCTCCCTCCCTCACTCCCTCCCTCCCTCCCTCCCTCCCTCTCCCATTTGGTCTTAGGTCCCTTCCCCTTCCTCTTTTCATTAGTAAAGTGTCTCACAGCTCACTGTGCACCAGATGCTATGGCCATTGTTAAAGGTGTACACATGACAAGATAAAAATCACTCAGGAAATGTTGGGGGACTGAAAAGCAAACATTTTAACAAAGTAGTTCTGTTTAGTTAAAATATCTTTTTACTTGAGAGGTTTTCTGTTCTGTCTGAAGGTAGCCAGATATGTTATGGGAATGTGCTGGAGCCCCAAAGGATGTGTATGGACTGCAGGACTCAAATTAAACATGTTAAAAGTTTTTCAAGACTGGATCTTATTGTACAGGCCATACTGACCTGAAACTCATGATCCTCCTGCCTCCGCCTCCTGAGTGCTGGGGAGTGGCTGCACTTGGCTTCAGATAGATTCTTAGTGGAGTTTGGTAGATGGTGGTGGTAGGGAATGCCCCTTCAGACAGGGGTCTGTTTTTTCCTCCGTGTAAAAAGACGCACAGGTGTTAAAAGTTTCTGTCAAGTTCAGAACCTTTCGGGCACAGAAGGGCAAAGGCGTGAGGCCTTTGGGGGGACAGTGCTAGAGACAAGGCTAGAAAAGGAAGCGAGGCCCACAAGAGCCTTCACAAGTGCCTGCATCAGGAAATACTGAGGGTCCATGAAGAAGTGGTCTGAAGAGATTTACATTTGATAGGAAGATCCATTTCCCAGTAGTTCAGTTGTTAAATTTTTGGGACTAAATTTTATAATATTCAAGGACAAGTTTAATTTATTCCTAGGAGAGTTAACTGTATGCGATAAAGGAAAGTTTTATGTGGCATTGAAGAATTATTAAGTATAATTCATTCTGTCTTTTAATTTTTTGCATGGAGTTATAAAGTAACATCTTTTTCAATTTTCTGACTATAGTACTTTTTACATTGATAGAACTCTGAAAAAGAGCTATTAAGCCCCACTGTACAGACTTTCTCTCAAGGGTCTGGAGGGCAGCTCTAGGCAGTGTCAGTACCTATCCAGGGTCCAGTGCTTCTCCAGTGCTACCCTTGGGAAGAAGGCCATTCTTGAGCCTTAGCTCTTCCTACTAACACGAGCCTTCATTTTTTAGAGATGCCTTCTTAGTTAAGATTGGGGAGTTTGTTGCAAAATGGAAGCAACCTTGAAAGTTTTGAAAAGGGAAACACCTCTTTTTTTTTTGGCCTAGTCTGAATCTTTCAAGTCTGTCACAGCACAGTCCTCTCATTGTTCAAGAGTGTATTCTGCTTGATAAGAATAGTCCAGCAGCTTGGCATTTTAGCTGTGGAATAGTGCCCCATAGCCAAGAGCATCTGGCACCAGCCTGATAGTTTTCAGCATGAATACTGGGTCAGCTGAAAGGGTGAGCAGGAGCAGACAGACTGATGAAACGGCACTGGAAAAGCAGCTTGTAGGGGCTTGGTAGCCTGTCTGTGAGCACACGTGATTTATATACGCATTTCCACGGGGACAGCTTCTGATTTTAAATTATTACTTTGAAAGTAATTTTTTTTTATACCACTGGTATTTGTTTATAGGGTATGACTGCTCTGTCTGTCTGTCTGTCTGCCATTTCTTTGTTTTAAGATAGTATCTACATGTTTGTAGCCCACAGTGCCCTTAAGTTCTCAATGCTCTTACCTTTACCTCCTATGTGCTGGGATTATGGGTGCACACCACCAACTGGACGGACACACGCGCACACACAGACACACACACACACACACCCCTGCCTGAGCTATCTCCACAACCCTTAAAGCAGCTTTATCTCTTATACTTGCCTTTTGTTATGCATTGGCTATAAGCATATCTCTAAGCATATCTCTAAGCATATCTGCTCTGGGTAACAATAATTTGGAAGAACAAAGTTGGCTTTTAACCTTGCTAGCCCTCTGGAAGACTGAACAGTAAAGTACTCAAATCTCTTGATGTGGAAATGAACCATGTAGAAGGGAGTGGGAAACCAGGTGTGCTAATAATACATGCTCATAATCTCAGTACTAGACAGGTGGAGGCAGGAGGATCAGGGCTGCAAAGTTATCCTCGGCTACACACAAGTTTGAGGCTGGCCTGTGCTACGTGTATGTGGGAAAAGGATTTGTAGGGGACAGTAAGGGTGAGAGGTTGGGAGAGAGGGTGGGTAGCGGGCTTACGATGATCGGAGTGCACTGTAGAAGTGAGCGACCTTGTCAAAGGAAAACACAGTAAAAGTTTGTATGTATGTCCACTAGAGGGGCCTGACTCATGCCAGAGCGTCCTTTTCTATTCAGCACCCCATTGTGAAGACTAACTGGTCCGTTCTCCTTCTCTGCCTCACAGGGCTATTGTGGCGTTGGTGTACAACGTGTTGAAGGCATTTATGGAAATGAACAGCACTATGTTTGATGAGCTGACAGCCACATACAAGTCAGATCGTCAGCGGTAACTTTTTAAAGCTCTTTTGTCTGCTGTGCATAAAGCTGCTGAGTCCTTTCTGAACTCTTAAAGTTACCAGCTGCACATCAGATCCTAAACAGCAGTTTCTTATTTACCTACTTCCTCTGCATGCTCCTTAGCTGTGCCCCCTTGATGCACCATTACGTAAGATGGTTTTGTAACGGTGTGATTCTGATGAAGCAGCTGCCTGTCTCTCTTTCTGTTCTACCACAAGGTTAAGAGACTGGTGTATAACTAGTCCTCAGGCCCGCTTCAGGGGACCATTAGGTAGTTAGTCCTGTGGGCTGACTCCTGTTGTAAATGCACCGAAACTAAAATTGGACTGATGTACTTTACTCCAGCTCAGGAGAGGCCAGGCACTATTTGTCTAGAACTTATTTTCTAGTCTAGAAACCAACAAATTCATCATAACTTAAAAGAGCAATGAGGAGAACATAGACGCTAATGGTCTAGTATTAGAAAATACTGATGTGCTTAAGGCTGTGTTTTTATTTGTATGGTTCTCCCATTTAATTTTTATATTATAGTTATTATTTTGTTTTGTTTTGTTTTTTTTCAAGACAGGGTTTCTCTGTGTAGCCCTGGCTATCTTGGAACTTCAGGGTGGCCTCAAGATCTGCCTGCCTCTGCCTCCCAAATGCTGGAATTAAAATTGTGAGCCTCTGTGTCTGGCCCAAGTTTTATTTTTTATCCAGTATATTCAACTTTCCAAAAAAAGGATTTCTGTTGTTGTGAAGAGGCACCAAAGTAACTCTTATAAAGGAAAGCATTTAATCAGGGGGCTAGCTTGTATTTATTTCAGAGGTTCAGTCCATTGTCGTCATGGCAGGAAGCATTGTAGCATGCAGGCAGACACAGTGCTGAAGATGTAGCTGAGAGTTCTATATCTGGATTCCCAAGCAGTAGGCAGAGAGACAATGGGACTGTTTTGAGCATTTGAAACTCAAAGCCCATCCTCCAACAAGACCACACCTCCTAATACTGCTACTCCCTGGCGACCAAGCTTTCAAGTCTATGAGCCTGTGGAGGCCACTCCTATTTAGACCACCAGAGATAGAATGCAGAGATTAAGGAGAGCACAAAGAGCTCTCAGGGATTGGTTCTCTGGCTTGACTCTGACCACATGAATACAAACATCAGATGTGTAGGTCATAAAGCACGGACTTAAAGAACCCTAGAGTCGGAGGGTGGGTGTTCATGCCTTGGGCTTGTTGAACCCTGTGGAAGGATGTTGTCTGTGATTTTTGCTGCTTTGCTTTGCCTTGTTTAGAATGCGTTAGTTGGGTTTTGCTGAGGGAAAAGCAATGAATGGGATGGTTTGGGGGCAGGACCGGGGCCATGGCAGAGACTGTTTGTAAGTTACAGATATGTGCTTTATGGGGACAGTTGAATCACAGAATATGGTTTCAACTATAGTATTATTTGTTGAGGTGAATGTCAGTTCTGTATTGCACTTGAAACCTAAATAACTGTTAATTCACCATGTTATCAAGTGTTTAAAAGTACTAAATTTGTAATGACCCTCCTCACCCTACAGTTGTTAAAATCTTTTAAAAAGTTATTATTATTTTTTTTAAAGGGAGTGGAGTGGGGCTAAGGGAGACTGGAAAGATGGCTTGGCTGTTAAGAGTATTTGGTGTTCTTCCAGAGGACCCAGGTTCAAGTCCAGCACCATAACAGCTTCCAAAGTTTAAGCTCCAGCCCCAAAGGCTTTAGTATGCTCTTTGGCCTCCTTGAGGATCAGACATACGCAACACACAGGCAATGATATTCAAACACAATAAAAAAACCAAACATTTAAAAAGGGAGGGGTTTGCTAAGGGGAGATTGGAACACCATGATAAATCATTAAATAGTGCATAGCACTTGTCTGTTAGGGCAAAAGAAATTTCTGTAATTGTTATTATTCTTGTTAAACAGGGATTAAATCTAGGCAAAATCTTATTAAGGATATTGAAGGAGTGTAACTAAGTGGTAGGGAGTACTTGGCTAGCATATGCAAAGGCCCTGTGCTCGATTTCCAGTATCAGTGTGTGTGAGTACCAGTGCGCGCACACACACACAAACCTTATTTCAAATTAACTGATTTCTTTAGTGAATTTCCACAATGAAGTTATTTTATAATCATTCAATATCTAAGCTACATACTCATTGAAAGTTGAATGGATCTAACTAAAGGAACAAAGAATAGACAAGAATGTGAAGTTGATCCAATATGCCAGAATGTTAAGGTGGCTCTTAGTGAATGGGCTTCCTTAATGAACATTGTGTTTGTTTGTTTTGTTTTTGAAAAGCAAGGATAATATTTTGCAAACAAACAAACAAGCAGATAAAGTATGGGTTTCTCCATAGAAATGACAGTCACTGTTAATTAGTAATTGAACGTGGATGTTTGGGGCTGTGATGAAAGAGCCAAATATGAGATCACAGTCGTTGATGACAGGAAGTTGATGGTTTCCATTCAAAGCAGATTTCTAACTCTGTCAGGCTGGGGCAGGAGAAGGCAGCGCTGTGTGCAGGGAAGAGTTTGACAAGGGTCCCAGCACTGCAGTGTGCTGAGGTCTTAAGATTCCTACAGACAGAGAGAGACTGGGAGAGAAATAATGTAGTACTAAATATATCAGGGCTATGTAAACGCTTAGGAGCCAGGCATACACATGTGTAATCCCAGCACTTGGGAGGTAGGAGCAAGAGCAGGATCACCATTAATGAGTTCAAGGACAGTCTGGGCTACCTGAGACCCTTGTCTCAAAAAACAGCACAAAACAAAAATCATCCAAAACAAGAGAAATATTTAGATTTTTTTCACTATATAATTCCATCTATATGTAGAGGAAAGTTCACAGAAACAGCAGACCAGTGGTTGCCAGGGGCTGGAAGAGGGCGTGGGCAGCATGACGTTTTCTCTGGGGAGGATGAGAATGTCTGAAGCCGAGACTGTAAATTTTAAAAGTAAAGTTGTCAGTATGAAAGCAGCATGGTAACTCAGCATACATTCTTCTGGAGAAGGGCAGGACACACAGGACAAATCATCATGCATCCTGTAGAGCTGAGTGAGCAGCTTTAGGGTGAAGAAGATGACATCATGGTGTCAGCTACACATTAGGACAGTGAGAAGTGCCACAGGCTGCGCTGGTTCCCAAACAGTTGCTTTCATGCAACCAAAGAAGTAATTTAAACATTGCTTGAGCTGTAGCATTTATGTCCATGGACTTAAATAGTGTTCTCTGAGACATTTATTTAGACTACTATCGTCTCCAGACTGTACTGTCAAACAAGTGGTAATTCCCCAGCAGCCTGCTTCCAACCTCGAGTCCAGAGTCTGGAGGCCAGCAACTCCCGTTCACGAGGCACATATATACTCTGCAGCTTTGTTGCCTTGAACTTCAAGTGATCCTCCTGACTCAGCTCTATGAGTGTGGGATCACATGCTTAAGTCTTTTTTTTTTTTAAATATTTATTTCTTTATGTATATGAACGTTTTGTGTGCATGTATATGTTGCAGTAGATATGTGCCTGGTACCTGCAGAGGCCAGAGGAGGACTTTGGAGCTCCTGGAACTGGAGTTACAGACATTTGTGAGCCACTGTATAGTGCTAGGAACTGAACCCTGGCCCTTTGGAGGAGCAGCACTAGGCTTTTAACTGCAGAGCCATCTCTCCAGTGCCTAAAATAGCTATCTGACTAAATTCCAACTTTATCTTTTAAAAATAAAAAATAATGTATAGGATTGGAGGCTTTTCTAATCTTGCCGAGTGCGCCTATAAATGCAGTTGTTTCAGGTCAAAATGGATGCACAGGACAGTGCTTGAAACCATTATGCTTGCTGAAATTCACACCGTGCAGATTGCATTAGAGATAGCCAAACATTAAAGAAGGCCTAAATTGCTAGAGTACTAATTATGAAGTGAAGCTACAGATGACTCTGTTGTATGATTAAAGATCCCTGCAAGGGCAATGGGAATGTCAGATGATTTGGGTTTCTTTAATTTTTTTTTTAGAAAATTTCATCTTACTTCAAGGAAGATGATAATTACTTTTTAGTGGTTCAAGGCTTTTCTTTTTAAATGTTGATTTTTTTTTTTTTTAATGTGTATGAATGTTTGTCTTCCTGCATGTTTGTGTGCCATGTGCCTGCAGGGGACAGAAGAGGATGTCACATCCTCTGGAACTGGAGTTACAGTTGTGAGCCGCCATGTGGTTGCTGGGAATTGAACCCAGGTCCTCTGAAGGAACAGCCAGTGCTCTTAACCGCTGAGCCATCTCGCCAGTCCCTTCTTTCTATTGTTAAAAATTTAATATAATTTGAAAAGTATTGGTGATTACTAAAATAGTGTTTAGCATTGGAATTCCATGCAGAGATCACATTATCTTTATGGATTTCTCTGAGTAAAGAACTTACTGTTGTTGAATTGGATATGCAAGGACCAGGTCCTCAAGTCTGATGCTGCAGAACTCCTGTGCTTAGGAACTGTTTGAATTTGTGAAGTTACAATGTTATCTTTTCACCAGTTCGTTGCGTTAAGCTAGAAGTAATGAAATGAATTATGTTAGGAGAGGAGAACTCATGTGATGGAATATTTTAATAAGTGTGAGTGTATTTAATTTATAATGCAGTTTTGTGTTCTCTGATTATGTGCTTATCACTTTATTGACATTAAAGCTTTTTTTTTTTAAATGAAGTTTCAAAATGCCTTTGGCAAATTTAAATTGTTGAACCTGTTTTGACTTATCCATTGTGGTAAACTTTGCCAAGCAATGCAGTCTGAAGTTCTGGAGATCATTGGTATTGGTATTTAATAACTATGTATCTGTATTTAACCAAAATTGGTATTTAACCAAGTTTGAAGACTTGCTCACTTAAAGTTTTAATACACAATAATACCAGAATCCACACGGTTTTATGCAGATCATTAATATATTTTTATAATTTATAAATATATGATGTATAAATATGTTTTGATCATGTGTTTTCGGAAATGACCAGTTTTCATGTGCATTGTTTGGGAAATAGACACAAATAAAGGAGAGAATGTATTTTCTGGGTCTTATCCATTGTCTGTCAGTGTTGTTTTCAGCCTCACTTTTGAGAGTTTATTTGGGAACAACTAGAAGGTTGGGTTCTAACAAGGCCCCGAGCATTTAAAAGCCACTAAGCACACTGTGTTAAGATAGACGATACTAGAAATCATCTCTAGTTTTGTTTCTCAGTACTTGTACCCTGGATTATAATTTACACTGTATCTACACGTAAAGGGATGTTAATGTGAACCTTAAAGTAGACTTGTTTTCCACTCTGTTCAGTAGTACAGCCTCTGTCATGGAGTGTCAGAATAGAACCCACACAAGGGAAAGACCCCAAAGGAAACGGCAAGAAGCTGTACTGAGTGCTTCAGAGCAGCTTCCAGGCATCCGTGAGGGAAAGGCTGTTTCTGTTGGGTGCTTTCACCAACCCCCCTCGGTTGTTTACATTGTTTTCTGTTTCTTCCCCCAGTGAGAAAAAGAAAGAAAAGGAGCGTGAAGAACTGTGGAAAAAATTGGAGGATCTGGAGTTAAAGCGAGGTCTCAGGCGCGATGGGATAATTCCAACTTAACCACAGCCTGCCGGCGCCACCCTAAGCCGTGGGTCACGCTTACGTAGTAGAAGGATGGAGCAGCAGTTTTCTGTATTGTGCAACTCTACAGTAGATTCACATTTGTCATTATTACAGCAGCACTGTATATACCTGTCTCTAAGTAAAGGAAAACATAAGGACTTCAAAGTGTGCACAGTAGATGGACTCTCAGAACTTTGCAAACATAATCATTGTTCTAACCCTCTTTAAAAACAAACAAACAAAAGGTCTTCAGAGATCTGTTGGGGAAATTGCTATGTTAAAATTCCATTATCAGGAGTTCCTTATTTATCACTAGCAGAGAGTATGATACAATTTTCAAATGTGAACAATCTTAAATTTAGCTCGTCTTTCTGCTAAGCTGTTAAATGTATTTATAGTCAAGGAAGAAAAGATTGTCATTTCTTTATAAGTTTGTATAGCGCCCTCCTCTGGACATGACTGTAATGTGACATCCTTCCTTTTGCACATCTTCATGAGTCGAATGTCCACATGGAACCGGGCTGTGAATCACAGAGGTCCCTGATGAAAGTTTGTCTGTGGGGTGAACATCTTCCCAGCGACCAGGTGTTCTGGTACTCCTTTAGTTTTCAGATTAGGAGTAAAAAAAGAGGTGATAAGCATGGTAGCGAAGGGAATGTTGGGCTTTGTATCAGATATGGTGAGTCCAAATCAGTGTCTTGAATCCTTTGAAAACAGGCAGTGGGACGTGCAGGCTTCAGCACCTGCAGCATTAGCTGCAGACGTCAGTGTGCATCCAGACCAGAGACAATTTAGAAATGTCAGAGAACATCCTTTCGGATCCTATGATGTAAGAAAGACAGAACACTAAGCGATAGAACCATGAAGCTGAGCACCAGGACTGCGCATCCAGTTGGGAAGCGAGTTGAGCCAACAGCATGAACTGTTCGGAGTTGTTGCCTTACTTTCTAATGTGTATTTACAAAGTATTTCAGCAGAAGAGGATGCAGCCTCTGGGAGAAACAAAACATGTTCCGGTGGGGTTTTGTAGATCTCGTTCTATAGCTCATCAGCGCCAGCCCTGTTTTTAGCCAGAAAGGATTCAGGATCAACATTATGCGTTCTGAACTGGATGCATACTCCTAACTACTGTATTTGTTACCAAAAGTGGTTCTACAAATGCTACTGAAAAAAAATCTGGAAATTCCTAATGTCCTGAGTATTAATAATAAAGTTTAAAAAATGCTTTTATATCAAAGGTGCATCGTGACCAAATTGTTTAAGAAAAAAAAAAAAGGAAACCCAGGGCTGTGCTCTAGATGTACTTATTGGCTCTCTGCCGTGTGTTAAAGGAAGAGTCCTTGCCACGTGGGTAGGTAAGTCGCTGATGTACAGGTGTGCAGTATGTATTTACCTGATGTGGTTGCATTGCTGTGTATTGGCAAATGTGTGTTGTGGGGTTTGTTTCCAGGAAGCTTTTGCTTGTTAGAGACAGGACAGCGGTGAGCCCATAACCCCGAACCATCACGTCCAGCAGTGTTCATGGCATAGGACCGATTCTGTATTCATATGTTGTGATCATAGCTAATATGAACACACATGAGCTGTTGTTGCTCTTCGTAGAAATACAGTATAAATATGGGCTTGTATATTTCCTTCCTTTTAAACGTAAAGTAGACTATAGAGAGCTTTGTTGTTTCCAACAAAAGGAAGGGAAAGCCACTGACCTATTTCACTTATGAAGTGTTTCCAGATTGTCAGTCACAATGTGTACATAAAAAGTAAGCTAATTATGGTTATTTTCATTTAGGTATCTTTGTTTTTTGAACATATGCATACCACCAAGTCCAAGATGGCTCAGTGGAATGGATAGGAGGACTCTGAAAGAGTGTCAAGGGGGGGTTCCACGTGTGCCTGGGAAGTGTGGGAGCAGAGCTGCAAGTTCACACAGTGATGCTAAGAAGCCAACCATAGCGTAGCGCAGCACCTCTAGCTCTGTTTTAGCCATTTCGATCTTCATTACACGTATCCTTGAGAGCATAGACTTTGCTTGCTGTGACCCCTCCAGGGATGAAGTGTGCTCATTTGACATGAGAAGGGTCAGGACCTCTTTCTGCACTTTGTCCTGTCCTCAGAGCTAAGGGCAAACAGCACTGGCACTCTTTCCGTCAGGTTTGTCTGTTGATCATTCCCAACTGAGAAGAATAAAGCTACGCTTCAGACTATTTAAAGATGTGATGAGAGCTATCTGTCTGAACTCACAGGGCGGTCTCTGAAAAGAAACACTCATTTTCCTTTTGAAGCAAAAGTGACAATGTGACCTCTGTCATGTTGTGTGTGGTGATGAGAAGCTAGCCCAGGTAACTTGATTGTTGCACTATGTGACATATTTAAGGACATACTTGCTGCATTTGCAGCAGCCCCCTGTCTGACCCTCCCTGGGCAATCCTGCTGTCACTCAGTGTGAGTTAACTATGACAAACTCAGCTCTGTGTTATATTTTGTTTGCTTCATAGTTTCCAGAACTATATATAAATATATTTTTTCAATAGCAAATATTGTAGTTAGTGAGTGGTGACCACTCCACCCGTATCCCTACCATATTGGTTTCAGGGATGGGACTAAGAGTGACCTTGGAATAAAAAATTAAAATATAATCCTGTGCATTAGAACGACGCTGAGGTTGCAGGCTGCAGGCCTGCAGCAGCTGTGTGAGCGAAGTGACCGTCTCCTCTGGATCAAGTGTCCACTCCTCATTGTGTTCATGTCCCAGCGCTCCTTTGTCACTGTTTAGTTACTGTCCGCTGCAATTTTGATTACGTTTTGCTCTTCCTGACATTGATTTTTTTTTTTTTTAATAAAAGAAAATAAAAAAGTAAATGAATAATCCCCTGAATATAACTGGGTGCAGGAGCAGGGGTAAGCTCCTCCTCTTTGGGTCTTTCCCTAAGTGGCAGGATCATGCTGATTCTGTACCTCCTGTGTATGTGACAGTCCAAGGTGCAGACTAGGGAGTGCTTGTCATCACACATACTGAACACAACCCTAGGCTCAACCACATAATGGACAGGGACATAACGCATATGTAGAGCTTTAAGAGCTGGTTTAAAAGTCTTTGCAGGGATGGGGATGGCGAATGGGTGTGAATGGGAGGCTGGTATCAGCATCACTAAGCTGTCCGAAGGTTGTCTTCTTCTTGCTTTGTTTTCCCTTTTAATTGGATACACTGACCTGGCCCAGGAAAGGAAGAGCTTCTCTCCTTTGATGTTATTAACCAACATTTCCACAAAGTGACGGTCACCTGTCTCAGAAAGGTGGCAGGAGATATGATCAGTGATGTTTTATTTGCACATGAATATTTTATTTTTGTATTCTGGCTCAGCTGCTTCGCTGCGTGGAGTTAGGGAAGAGCCATAAAGGACTTTTGTAATAAGTATACCGGCAGCACATTTTATATTCCTCTACATTTAATTTTGAGAACCCGAAGGAATGGTGGTGCGTCCTGAGAGGAGGATGAGCAGGGCTAGCGGCACGTTCATTGTGCAGCTGCTTATGCACGCTAGCGGCCGTAGCATCTCCTGGAACCCCCCCCCCCCCCCATGTCTGTGAATATAGGTTTCCTTTTCTCCTCTCTCTTTTCCTCCTTCCTCTCTTCCCCATCCTCTCCTCGGTTTTCTCTCTTTCTTAACCCATCCCCCCTTTTTTAAAAACCACTTACTGTAAATAAGTTGTAATCTAAACCTCATGTATCAATGGGGAACTTTCAAATATAAATATTACCAATACATTTTCTTGTTGTCTGGCTTTTGATTGGAGTATAATGGGAATGGCATGTCCATCCCCTTAGGCTTGAGGATTTCATCTCAGCTCCAGCCTCTCCTGTTCCTCATTCCATGTTGTGGCAGGAGGGGGCAGCAAACGTTCATTTTCTCCCCCTAGGAAGCCGCAGTTTTAGCTGTGGGTGAGTGTGGTGTTCTTAGTTTTTCAAAACAGCCTCTGTTTGTGCATAGATGTAAAAATGAAACAATATGAAAAGGTGCATATGAAAATTACAGACTGGCTCAGCCAGGCAGGGAAGTTTTCTGATCCACTTCAAAGTATAAACTGATCCAAGACACTTCCAGCCCCTGCTGAACCAGACTTCTTCCTTTTCAAACAGCAGGATGCAGGTGGCAGCTTACACACTTGGAAATAAGCGTTCATCTTTGAAAATGATATACTCTCTCAAAAGTGGTTACAGACTAAGCAAAGGTGCTCCCCAAAGCAATGTAATCCTTCCTCTCACAGCTGTGTGAGATTCTGTACTGTGGGTGTCCCTAATAAATAAGCAGTGAAGGGTGCAGGAGCCTGGCTGCTTGTCTTTATTGTCGACCCTGTGACCTTTTGAGTCATACTAATATGTTTAACTGAGTTTTGAGATGTGTGTGTTGGGGGGTGTTGGTGGTGGTGGTGTTAGCAGGTTTCAGTTTTGAGAAACGTTATGTCTAGGGGTGTATGACCAGCGGCTAGCACTGTAACAGTGTCCACTTATTCTGTCTTCCAGTCTGCAGCATGGGGTGAGACTGGGTCCTTTAGTGTGACTTGGGATATCTAGAGGAGGAACAGATACTCTTCAGCAGGGCTGGCTGAGTTTATGCTGGCCTTGGCCTGGAGTGCTGCCAGATGTCCCATTTCCTTCTCACAGGACTTCCACATTGGACCGCCATGTGGCATCTGGAAGTGGAAACTAACCATCCTTTGAGGCCTGGCTCCAGAGACTCATAGCAAGTATTTGAGCACGTCCTGCTGGTCAAGCAGTTGCACAGCCTGCTCGGAAGAGTGAGAAGTCATTTGTACTCTTCCTAAAGCTGCCCGGGGTCCTTTCTTTGCAAAGCATTTGCCTTCTGTGGGATTTGCTCTCATAGCTAATTAGAGCATGTCACGTTTGGAGTCATCGAACTAGGACGTTCCATATGTAGCTGGGTTATTTTCTTGTGTGTAGGTTAAGTGGGAATCTAGACTCATTGATTTCCACTGTGAGCTGCTAGTTATCCTAATAGGGTTATGACAGAAGTCTTGCCTCAAGAAGGTGCCACAAAAATGTGGCTTCAAATCTCGGTCTCTTCTAGTCATCCCCCTATAGTTTTATGACGGTATCAAAAATGCCTTTTAATTTGGCATTTGTTTCAAAGGATTTCAGTATGGTGGACCCTTTGTATTTCCACACAAAACATAGGATGTCGTGAGGTTCCTAAAGCAAGTGAATGTTGGTAGGTTGTAATGGAGAATATATGGAGTTGGTAACGTCTGAAGAATCATTACTTGGATATTACCAAGTCTTACATTCTGTTATGGTTTGAATGTGTGTCCTCCCAAAACTTGCAGGAAATGGAGTCTCCAATATCATTTAGAGGTGGTGCCCCATAGGTGTCCAGTCCTTGAAGGTTTGACAGGCGTTGAGTGGAATGAACCTGTCACAGGAGCGGGTCAATAATGAAAGCACAAGTCCAGTGCTCCCCCCCCCCCCCAATCCCTTACTCTGGTCTTCTACCATGAGCTAATGCAACAAGAAGGTCTTCCCCAAATGCTGGAGGCTCCAGAACTGTGAGATATTCCTCTGGATGTATTTTCTTTGTAAGTTAGTGTCCGAAGTAGTGTGACGGCAACACAGACAGACTGAGATGTGGTCCAGGAACATAGTGGATGCTGCAGTCCTTCCCCTGATGGTCAGTGTCTTCAGTATCTCCATGCTCTTCTGCTCTGCACAGTTCACATAAGCAGAGCTGAGTCATCCAACGTGTAGCCTTTCAGGTCTGGCCTTTTCATTTGCATAAGATTTAGATTTTCTTCTGTGCATGAGTGTTTTGCCTGAATATATTTGTCTGTCATATATATGTGTGTCTGATGTTCACAGAGGCCAGAAGAAGGTGTTGGATCCCCTCGTACTGGAGTTGCAGATGGTTGGGAGCCACTGTGCAGGTACTGGGGATCGAATGTGGATGCTCTGGACAAACAGTCAGTGTTTTAAACCACTGGGCTATCTCTCCTGACCCTAGCATAATACTTTGAATATTATTCAGTAACAGTAGTTGTCATGACTGAATAATCTTGTGTGTGGTGATAGCATGCTTCCTTTTTATCGGTCGTGAACATTTAGACTGTGTCCACCTTGGTGCTATTGTGAATAACTGTGGACATGTGTTTGGAAATCTTTTTTATTCTTCTGGGTACATTGGGGGGGGGTCAGATTGCTGTCTTAACATTATTGTGTTGCAGGGAATAGGGATGTGTGTGGAAGTCAAAGGATGGCTTAGGCCAGTGGGTTCTCTCCTTCCACCATGTAGGTCCTTGGAATTGATTGTCTGCCTTGGTAGCACGTGCCTTTGCTCTCTGAGCCTTCTTGCCAGCCCCGCTGTCTTAACTTTCCGAGGAACTGTGAAGGTTTCCCATAGCAGCTTTACTGATTTCTTTTCCTTCAGCAACGAGTGATGTTCCACTTTCTCTCCATCTGTGACACTGATGTTACTTCTGTATATGTTTGTTATAGCTTTAATGGGCAGGTCGTGCATGGAAAATTTGCCTTTTAAAAACGTTCTTCCAAGTAGACAACTTCAGCCGATCAGTTTCTGAGCTTGCTGGCATCTATCCGCTCTCCTCACTCTTCAGGCCATGTGGTATTGACCTTCTATTGTAAATCGATTTTACTGTTAGAATTTCTACTTGTTTTGGAGTTTTCTCCGTTGAGATTATCTATTCATTGCATGTTTTTCTAAACCTATATGCTCAACTATAACTGTAATAAAATTCTCATTTAAATGTCAACATCTGGTTGGGCTCAGACTCTTATTTAATTTTTTTTCTTAATTATTCCTGTTCTTCACTTATTCCTGTTCTTCATATTGAACAGTTTGGTTTTTTTGTCTTGTTATATTGTATTTTGCATTATGAGAACTCTAGATGTGTATATATTCCTCTGAGGAATATTGATTTATTTTCAAGCAGATATTTAACTTGGAAGAATTTAGACTGTGAGTCCTGAGGCAGTGGTACCAACCTCACTTCATATCTTTAACCTTCCCTGGAGTTCTGTGGCTGCAGGGGTTGTGGCTTATCCAGAGTCTGGCTGGCTCACACCTAATTTGTACTGCTCCTTTCTGCTCTTTGCTTTTAGGGCTATGTTTTAGTTTCCAGTTGCTGTGAATATCCTGACCTCCCTTCTAGGTTCTTCTGGCCAGAAACACAGATTTTTCTGTTGGTGTTACCTTCAGCCTAGAAACTAAAAAACGTGAAACTATATCCAGTAGCATCCTTTTTCCTTAAGAGTTTAGTTCCTTGAGTACTTCGCATTTGTGTTCATGGGTACCTGTCACCCAGCCGCCTTCTATGCTAATGTCTTCTACCACTGTCGGACATGATTCTTAGATGTAGCTCTGTTCTGTTCTGTAGTCCCTGCCTTTGATGCCCCTGTCTTCCAGAAGCCCGCCCGCACTTCAGTTGTTTCCTTAGTCTCTCCCGATCTAGGAGAGTTCTACCTTTGAACGTTTCTACTCACTTGCTTTTTAGAAGGTATCTGGAAATGAGCATTTCTGATATTTTTCTCTGATTAGACTGAAACTGTATATTTGGAGAATGATTTCAGAGGTGACATGCATGGTATCTGCCTCAGTGTGGTTGTGCCATCTCTTTGTAATGCAGTTCATTGTCACAGGCTACATTCCATCTCTCCCTTCACATCCCGCTCAACAGTTAAGACTTACGAACTGTCCATTTCATTTATCAGACACTTCTGTGGTTCTGACAGAAGCAGAGTCGGCTTCCCCCACCCCCATTCCATGCGGAGAAGTTCCGCTGTCCCTGCCACCACAGACCACTTCCTGCTGCCCCTTAAAACTGATCTCTCTGCCAACTCCAGCTATAGTAACTGCCAGGCTGCTTTCCTGTTTTCCTCTCCTCAGGTGTCATGGAAACAGAACCACTCAGTTCGTAGACAAACAAGTGGGCTTAATTACTCAACAAGCAGGCAGGTGGACTGTGGTGCGAGTCAGAGTCTTGGAGCAGAACTCTTCTGTCTTTCCATCCCTGCCTCTTTCTTGTCCACACTCCACTTTGTATTTAATTACTAGGATTCCTAGGTTTCTTCCACCCCAAGAGACTTACTGTTTACAGCTGACACTTGTGTTTTTAGAAAATCCCACCAAGAGAGCTTTTTGAAAAAAACATTCTCCCCTGATTGGCTTGCAGCTATACATTATTTTGAAGAATGTTTCCAATTTCTGGATTGTTCTGTGTGGTCTGGAAAATGATCTGTGGTAGCTGTGCTTTCAGTTTTGAATGAGTGAGTTTCTTGAGTATATAGCAAGCAAAAGTAAACGGTTAAGAATCAAGAAAGCAGAGAGAAAGAAGTGGACAGACAGCAAGGTCTCATCAAAGCAGGCACCAGAAGCATTGCTCAGAGACAACTAAAGTAGCCATATTGAAAGAGCAAACAAAGTAACATCTATCCAGGAGCCTGAGAGGGGCGTAGGCAGTCAGAGGGGTTCTTGTTTGAGCCATAAATGAGCTTCTGGCTTCCTCTTCCCACTGCAGGCATTTTTGTACAATAAGAT
Organism: Rhynchomys soricoides; assembly: GCA_019843965.1. Lineage (NCBI taxonomy): Eukaryota > Metazoa > Chordata > Mammalia > Rodentia > Muridae > Rhynchomys > Rhynchomys soricoides. The sequence goes on along the minus strand of JADRCH010000194.1, from coordinate 456,305 downwards.
AAACATTGTATAAATGTATAAAAATTGGAAATGATCATCATCTAGCTGGATGCAAGGATGGAACGTTTTTAACACTGCTAGCTGTAAGCCAGGGGTCCAGCCTGATACAGAACGGGGAGTTTCCGAGGAGACAGGCTAAAGCAGCACAGGACAGTTTACCAATAGAATTTACAAGTTGGTTATTTGTTTCTGAGACAGTCTCATGTACCCAGGCTGATCTTAAACTCACTCTGTAGCTAAGGATCTCTTTGAATTTATGCATCTACCTCGTAAGGGCTGTGCATCACCACACCTAGCTTATATGGTGTTGAGGATTGAACCTAGGACTTCAAGCTTGCTGGGCAAGCACTCCATGAACTAAGCCACATCTCCAACCACAAAACAAATTTGAGATTGAGATTATCTACTAGGCACTCATCAAAAGGAAAAGGTGACTCATTAAATAAAATTTACATACTTGAGCAATGTTCAGGGCGTGAAAAGCACAGAGCAGACGTTCAGAGCTTACAGTGGACTCAAAGTATCACATTTGGATCAAACATCAGAGTGACATTGACTTCCTCAAAAGTAACACCGAGTAAAAAGTGAGAAATTAGAAATTTTGAAATCAGTGGGCTGATGAGATGGCTCATTGGGAAAAGCACTTGATGTGCAAACCTAGTACCCACAACCTACATGGTGGTGGAAGGGGAGAATCGGCACCACACAGTTGTCCTTTGGCCTCCTTGTGCATATCATGATGTGTATACTTGCACAGACATACAATTTTCAAAAATTTAAAAATTTATGAAGGGGATTTTTCTAAGTTCCCTTCCCGTGCATTTTACTTAGGCTTAAAGCTTCTTGAGGAATATAGTATTCCAGGAAAAACAAAAGGTAAAGCAAGAAAACAGAAGGCACGGGATTCAAGAAACAATGATGCCTCCTAGGAGGGAAAATAAAACAGCGTGGTGGGTGCCGGGCCTAGAGAGGAGCCAGTGCAGACTGGAGCAGAGGGGAAACGCTGGAACCAAGACGTAAGGAGCGGATCTTGGAGGAGAAAACTGGTGTGAGGTTTGAAAGGGGCTGATGCGGTGTAGGTAAGAGGGAAGTATAGCAGATTAGAGACTCCTGGAAAAGCAGCTGGGAAGAGCCGAAGGGCAAGCATAGCACATCCCCAGACTGGCGAGGGATAGTTACAGTCACACTCCAGGCTCTGGCTACTGTTTAGTAAAACTGGTGATAACTGTTACAATGGGAAGGGAGCTGCACCCTGAGGAAGTACTGTCTGCTGAATGACTAACTCAAGTATCAGAAGGAAATTGGAAACGTGGGAGTAATTGCTCTCCACCTAAGTTAAAATTAGTTTAAAAGCAGTCAAAAGAGCAGGATCATTCATGGGTGCATCTGCATGTGGAGGCCAGCCACCAACCTCGGCTGTCATTCCTCAAGAACTGCCATTCTAGCTTTATGACACAGGGTCTCTTACTGATCAGGGGCTCACCAGTTCGGCCAGATGACCATCAAGCCCCAAGGATTGCCTGTCTCTGCATCCCTAATGTTGGGATTGCCAGTGCATGACACCATGCTAACGGAAGCATTTTTGTGTGGGTTCTGGGGACTGCTTCTTTGGCAAGCACCTTACCAGCTGAGCTAGTTCCCCAGTACTGCAACTTAGGGTGGTGGCGGTGTTGCTTTCAGATTCCTGTGGTGAGGATTTGGTATGTCTAAAGGTCTCTCTATACCCTTCTACCCACAGTGGCCGTATATTTGCTGATACCTTTCTCAATCCTTGCAAGTATTTCATAACATTTAACAAAAAGCCACACCTTAAGGTCTTTTAGAGGTAAATCTTCTCAATCTTGGCTCCTGTTGATATGGCTGAGTCCCAATTTTCCTATTGGTTCTTTGACTTGATTACGGGGCTCTGTGAGGCACAACAAGAATGTTTCCAAGAGGACGTTAGGTGTATAAAGAGCTATTTAATGGTAGCTGTCTTCTGGATTAAGGATGCTGCTGTTGTCCTGACCTTGTCATTCCACTGCCATGGACACATTGCTCTGAGTGTCTGTATGACTTTGGGGTTTCATGTCTCTGCTGAATAATGAGGATTAATTCCCAGAAGCCATGGATATAGATTATGGGGCTGCTGGAAACTATTACCATTTATTCACCTTAATTGTCCATTTTTCTTTTGGGGGTGAATAGGACACAGGGATCCAGGATAATTTTTAGCTAATGTGAGGATACAGTTGGGTAAAAATGGTTTGTGGGGGCGTGTTAGAGCTGGGAGATATGGAGGTGGTTTTGTGCATCATGATCCTAACCCATCTGGAAACTGACTACCCAGCAGGCCTTTGGGCCACTGCCCACATATGTCTTCCAGCAGTCTGACCTTCAAGTAGAATGAGTTGTTCCCAAGATGACTGTCCCCTGTAGTGGCATCTAGGGCACCTCACCATCCAGACACATGATAAAGACACTTGGGGCTGGAAAGCCCTTCTGGCAACCCTATTCTGCTTCTAACAAGCTGAGTTGTCATTAGAACACCATGGCCTTTGTCCACTCCTGGGGCCACATCTTGGAGATGAGCCTGGAGACTCTGGCTCAGGACTTCTCATGGCTCAGTAGTGCTATGCGGCATTTATCCTTGGTCCCTGAGTCTGCAACATTTTTTTTCTATAGCAAATTCAAAATGGCAAATCTGTCGACATTTATGTTCCCTAAGGGTCTTGCCTATCTAACTTAATATGCATCTCAGGAGCTTAATTTAACATGAAGTCATGAACACCAGCTGCATGACCTTATATCTTGGTGTCCTTCCATCTCAGTTAACTGGCCTAAGCATTCTCTGCACAGGACATTACTATGGCATCAGTAGTGTAACAATTACTCATTTGTGTGACAAAATAGTGAAATCAATGGAAGGAAGGGAGGGAGGGCAGGAGGGGACGGCTGTTCACAGTTTCAGTTCATCATGATGGGGACGCCATGATGGGAGGGAGGGTCTAAAGGCAGCTGGTCACATTGTGTCTGCAGTTAGGAATCAGGAAGATAAATGTTATGTTCAACTCACCCTCTCCTCTTTATTCAGTCTAGCACCCTGCCCATGGGCTGGTGCCACCCGCTTGAAGGATGGGTCATCCTCCCCTCAACTAACCTAACAAGAGGTTACATCCCGCACAGGCATGTCCAGAGGTCTGTCTCCCAGGTGATTCTAGATCCTGTCAAGTTGATCAGTTAACACTAATGGCCACAAATACTATTAAGCCTCAGAAAAGTTTCCATTTAATCTACAATTCCATTTTCGGTTCCAGGCTCCCCCCCCCCCTCTCTCTCTCTCTCTGTGTGTGTGTGTGTCTACTGTACAGGTGCATGTACATTTGTGTATGCATGCATGTGAAGGCCACACAACTTTGGCTGTTGCCATTTCTTTTTAAAAGGTAAGGGCTTTCAGTGGCTTGGAACTCACCAAGTAGACTAGTCTGTGTGGCCAGGGAGACCAGGGATCTGCAGCATTGGGGTTACATATCTGTGCCACTATGCCTAGCTTTCTTTACATACAGGGTCTGGGAACTGAACTCAGGTCCTCACCCTTGCAAGGCTAGCACTTTACTGGCTCTCTTTTGCTTCTCATCTATTAGAAAGGCTCTTTCCATGGGTAAGGTTACTTCACTGTAGTTATTGCTGAGAGTGCGTCCAACTTTCTAGACAGCTTAACTGTTTCCTTTGAGGGTGAATAGGAAACAGGTCTCAGAGACAAGGTCATGAGGTACCAATATTGTCAGCTGTGGTGAGAAACAGGCCACCTTGAAGCATCTGGTTAAGTAGAAGATGCCAATCCTTTACAGGAAGACTTGGACAATTATTTTCTCCTGTTAATTTTATGCCAGTCTGTCTCTGATCGTCAGGTCTGGTGTATAGATTATTGAGAGATCAAGGCAGGCTGGTTGGCAGAAGGAAACTTTCTTTGTCTTGGGCTGTCCCTTAGGAGAGCTGGCATCTTCTCCATTCTCTCAGAGTGGGGTTGCTTCAATATATTCTCTCCCTTTAGAGGGCCACAAATAATCAGTGAACTCAACCCTTACAGTGTTAATCATCTTGAGATGAGTTTATCCTGTTTTTAGATGGGCTTAAATGCAAGACTAGGTGTCTTCGTAAAAGAGGAGACAGAAGCACACCCGCAGAAGTTATCCAGCCCCTAAGTCAAACGAGGCTTGCCAGGAACTATCAGACACTGAAAGTGGGTCATGGACAGAACCCACCCTGCTGCCACTTTGAGTTTGAATTTGTATCTCTTATATCTATTTAAAAAAAAAAAAAAGAGTTTGGTGATTTCTACAGCTCTAGGTAACTCCAGAAGGAACATGTGGCAGAGACATGGTGCTTCTGCAGTGTTTTGTGTGCTGGGATCCTTGGAGGTCCCTTCAAGAGAAAAACACAGATTGGAGGAAACCATGTAGAGCTGGTGTTCTGGATCCAGGATGGCTATTTCAAGGCCTTGAAACCAGAGGAAGGTAAGGCAGGACACTGGCCTGGAGGTTGCTTTAGCTTAACAGTTATTGGGCCTGAAGATTGTGAATGCCCACGTCCCTTCTGAGAGGCCAGTCTGAGTTGTCTGTATGAAAAGCCAATGCCTGCTGGGACCAGATTAATTTGTACTTAGATAAGTTTGAGAAAATGTGACCAGATTCATTGCCAGTGCAGAGACAGGTTGGAAATGGGAACCAGAGCTGGGACATATACGTCCTGCTTATAGCAATCTGAGATCTGTGACCAGAAAGTGCTCATTAGCACCTGACTTAGATAGAAGCCCCCACTTTCCCAGCTAGAAAGGGGCGTGGGAGCTTGAGCCTTCATGTTTCATGGAATGGGAGGAGGGGGTCCCTGGGAACAACAGAGGCTACATTCGTGGGCATGGCATGTAGATGGGACCACCCACTTTCTAGTCGGCCACTGAAGGATGGTTGCAGTTCAGACTGAAACTCTCCAGCTCAAGAAATTTCTGCTCCTGCCTCCTGCTCAGAAAAGATGCCCTGGCCATGGCTCCTTTGGTTATAGTTGCTTTGGTCACTGCAAGAATGCTTGGATTAAGAGATTTGTTTTTTTAAAAACCATTGATTCATTTAAAAATACGTTTTAAATTGAAATGGAATTATACCACTCTCCCCTTCCCTTTCCTCCCTCCAGCACCCCCACCCCCACCCCGTCACCCTTCCTCCAACCTCCCCACTGTTCCTTCCCCTAGTCTCAAGTTGATAGTCTCTTTTTCTTTGAGTATTACTGGAGTGTGTGTATACATGAAATTTACAAATACAACTTGGGTGAGTCTATTTTTGTTGTTCATGTGTATATGATTTCAGGGCTGACCACTTTTCTCTGGAGCCAGTAAGGGGGCTCATACTCAGGAGAGGTTACTTCTCTCTTAGCAGTCATTAGCTGTCTGTAGTTCTTTGTCTAGGGATGGGACTCTGACAAGCTCCCCCTCCCACATCAGCATGACCATTGGTATTGCCAATATTCCAGCCTTGTTTATGCAGCCATTTCTAGGAGAGACAGTCTCACCAGTCTTCCTGCTATTCTGGCTCTTAAACTCTTTGTGCTCCGTCCTCTACCATGTTGCCTGACCCACAGACATGGGAGCTGTGACATCGATGTTTCTGTTGGGGCTGGGCTCCAACGTGATCCATTCATGTGTACGTGTGCCCAGGGGTGATTTTCTATGATTGTCTCCAGCTACACCTACCCAGGAAAGGTGGCTTGGGTGCTGGGACTGCTGATCTGATGCTGTGGCAGAGTCCCCTCAGTGAGATGGAATTTGGGAGCTCTCAGAGAATCTGGTTTTCCTACAGATATCATCAGGCCTGCCAGAGGGCCCAGGTGACTGTGCTCTACCCAGACACAAGCTTCCAGCTGTTGTCTCTACTGGGACAGAGCAACTACTAACACTAAGAAGATCAGGCTCATGGCTCCGACTTCATTTGTGCCTCTGATTTCTCTGCTTATTAGGGTTACACAAACCTTGCACCTGAATCACCTTCTAGCCCATCTACATGAGGATAAGCAGAGACTACCCTGACAGCCTGGGCATGGTGTGGGAGAAAGCCAGATGTTTTACCGTGCTAGCTTGGTGACATGAGATGGGATGGGTGGGCAACATCCAGCAGGTAGCATGTGGGCATGTGGCACAACCATGCCAGCACATGGTGCCCAGGTGCAATGAACTCTGTGACAGAGGTGGTACAGCCATCGTATCATATCCTGGGTTTAAAGTTCAGTAGTTGCCTGTGGATCATTTAAAAACATAATTAACTGTTTTAAAATCTAAGCCACACTGCCATACATTGCCAGTTAGGAGACTAACAGAGTTTGCAAAGTGGTATGCAGAGACATGAAGGAGAGACTATGGAAGAAAACCATACTGGGCAGGAACATTTGAGGACTGATGAACAATGGGTAGGCTTGGCTCAGCAGTATAGAAAATCCGGCATGCTGTCTATGAATGGTTGACACTGGCTGAAAGACAAGGTGCAAAGTCACACTCTCCAGGTTGATTGCCTTCTAACATAGGTATATCTGTGACATCTGAAGAGCGACTGAGAGACCCATCATGGGTGGAAGGGGGGGTTGGAAGAGTCCTAGAGCATGATGGGATGTGTCAAGGTTGCACACACTAGTGTGATTGTTTTACAAACCTTCTACATCAGGTAAGGAGATGGACTGAAGACTGGGTGTCAAGGAAAATAAGAGCACTCGGGTTCTCATGCTTGTGGGCAAGCATTTTACTGGCTGAGCCATCTCCCGGCTCCCTATGTCTTCCTTATCTGTTTGTCTGTTGATAGACGTGGACGTTGGTTCCATTTCCTGGCTACTGTGAACAGTACAGCAATAGCACAGGCAAGCAGGGATCTCTGTGGTGTGTGGACTCAGATTCCCCTAGGTGTACATCCAGGGGTGGTGTAGCTGGGTCACATGGTAGTTACGTTTGAGAAAGTCTCCATTGGTATATAGATTCCTGTAGCTCCCCCTTCTTCATCAAGAGGAAATTGTCTATGGACTATTTAGGTAGTTTTCTTGTTTTAACTCATTTTTATTACCATACAAATATTAGACATTATTATAGCATTTTCACCCAAAATTTCTGTGAGTTCCCCTTCCCTCTCTTCCCCCATGTCCACCTTCCCCCTTTGTCCCTTCCTGCTTTTTCAGGACGAGGCCCTTTGCCCTTCCGCTTTTCTCTGTACCCCTTGCTCCTTCTCCTGTCTTCCATCTACTTTTATAGCCTGTACTCATCCAATATTACTTTATTATATCCATGTATACATACATGCATGCATGCATTCATACATACATGTATGCATGCATACTTGCAAGTTAGGATCCACATATGAAATGTGATTTTTAAATGTCTGAGTCTGGCTCCTCTCAGTTAATATAATATTTTCCAGATCCATCCATTTGGGATATTTTTCTTAAGGCTCCTTAAGTCCATAATATAACACATGGGTAACTGTTACTGGTTTGAAGTGAACACATGATGAAGCTCGCTGTGGAATATTTCTAGCAGCTAGATTGACAACTCTTAGTGACACTGGCTATCCTAAAGCTGTCTCGAAACCTTGGTGAAGTGCTTAATGGCAGAGACTACAGAAGTCTTTAAAATCCTTCTCACCTCCGCATTTTGACAAACAATCCTTAAACCCCAGCACCGCCCCTTCCCTTCTCAGACCTACCTAATGGCCCTCTGAGCACATTCTGCCTTTGATAGTTGGGATTTGGGAACAGTTTGTGCACTGTTGGGACCGGAAACCAGATAACACCATTTACATTTGCCTTAGCTACCAGGGAAAGGAGCCCCGAGAAATAAGCCATGTGTGTTCTGCCTTGGCCATTAGCCATGGTTATGGATAATGGAAATCCAAGTGGCTGTTGAGCTGGCTGGAGAGTAGAGTATGATTCTTCGCTGAGCAAACAGACCCATGTCTGTTGTGATTTCTTCACACAGATTGTCCCGCGCTACGGTCTCGCCAGCAAGAACGACATAGCAAGCACACATAGGATCCTTCTGCAGTAAAGCTTTAATGCATCTTGAGAGGGAGAGCATAAGCTTGCCACGAGTGGAGACCCCGAACAATAGAACACCCGCCCTTTATATGGGTCACAGCGCTTGCCTGGGACGTGGAGCTTCCCCATTGGCTCCCGCACACCAGGCCAGATGCCGCCACGAGAGAGGCTGAGACTCTGAGGTGGAAAATTACCAGGTGCATGCGCACTAGCCTGTTTACAACTTGTCCTCGGCCGAATGTAGGCGCCATCTTGTAATGGCGAATGTGGGTGCTCAGGCGGCTCCCCACA
>JADRCH010000194.1:413288-435441 GCA_019843965.1 Rhynchomys soricoides | reverse complement strand
TCTCTCTCTCTCTCTCTCTCTCTCTCTCTCTCCTAACATGTCTTAGCTGCTGTGCTTCAATCTCCTGGGAGACAGTTGAATACAGGCCCAGGACCACAGGCTCTCAGGGCTAGAAGGGGCCTCCATGAACTTCCCATCCAGCCATTTTGCCTTTCAGATAAACTGTGCATGGCTCAAAGTGGGTGGTGGCTAATTTCCCTGCAGGTCAACAGTGTCCCTCTGGCAGTGTTGGTGTTCAGGGAAGATAGATAATTGTCTTCCATCCCTTGCTCTGAGCTTAGAAATAATAGAAAAAGAAGATGCAAGAATCTGACAGGATAAGATGAAATGTTGGCTTTCTTACTGAGTGAAGCTAAACTAGATCGTACGGCTTGCTAGGCAGTCAAATAAATGATTCTTGCCGCGATTTGAACTCCTACATTCCAGTCTAATGGTTGTCTTCCCCAAGTTGTTCTTGCCTTTCTCTCTGGCCAGCAGAAAATGCCTGGGCCCCTATTCTCAGCCTCTCTCATGGCAGAGCATGACCATGTGACTGGGCACTGGCCAATGTGATTAAAGAGGAAGTCTATGGGGAAACTTCTGTTGTATCTCTTCTCTTTAAAAAGAGATGGATCAGTAGTTAAGCGCACTGGCTGTCTTCCAAAGGATCAGAGTTCAATTCCCAGCACCTACACATTGGCTCACAATTGTCTGTAACTCCAGTTCCAGGGTATCTGACGCCCTTGTTTGATCTCTGTGGGTACTGCATGCGTGCACAGGCAAACACACATATAAAAGTTAAAAGACATTAAAGAGAGATGCTTGCAATGAGATGTGTCTTCTCTTTTTTCACCTCAGTGCTGTTTTGAGCACAGAGGCTTGAGTGAAGAGGCCTGTCCATACTTAGAGGTAGCAGGGCAGAAAACGGGGAAGGACTTGGGTCCCGATGACACTATTGAATGGTGTTCCCAGTGTTAGATCTTCTAGAAGTTGCTGATAGTTATGAAGCTTCTGTTTCCTTTGGTGGATTGTGCTTGGCACTTAGCACTGAAACCATCCTAACTGATCAAATCTACCAGAAAACTAAACTTTCAGGATATTGAACCATCATCTTTTTTAAGATTTTTAAAAATGGAGGCATGAGATTCATAATTATTGTGGTAAATGGAGCTGAATTCTCTGTTGGTGTGGTATGGTGTGTGTAGCGTTTCTAGAGCTTTCACACTTGGCTCAGTCTACAGCAGGCCTCACCGATTTTCAAGACAATTTAGAAAATAGAGCATTAACAACAGGGCTGGGCATTTCCAGGGTCCTGGACAGGAACAAGGCCAAGAGGGCAGTGCCAGTGATTGGAAGTTGAGACACAGTGATTTCATTATGAAGTTTGTTTTGCCCCCAAGGGGAGAGGATTATTGCAATTATGTCACCATCCGTCAGGCTGTCAGAAAAGCCAAGCTCCCCTTTCCCAGACAGAGCCAGAGAAGAACAGAGTGATGGCACCAAATGGCAGACTGTCAATCAAATCTACTTCACATATTCTCCATATTTTCTGAAGAGGAAAATGCTTCATTTCCCCCTCTTTAGGTAATTGATCATTCATAGAATCCAATGAACCCATGGACTCAAACAGGAAGATTCTGCTCAGCTGGGAAGTCCAGTGTCACGTGATGGGAAGGGGTAGGGGATATGAGGTTGGCCTTGCTATCCAGGCCAGTGCCTCCAGGGTGCTGGCTGCTAAGATTTGCCTAAGCCTCACATGCGGTCAACTCAAACCTCATGGCATTTTGTGAGGACATCTTACTGCTCCTCCTTCCTAAACTCTCATTTAGATATGGAACCAAATCTTGGCTGTGTGACTATTCACTTTTCTGGCAATATTTTTCAAACTCTATGACAAAATTTTAAGTTTGGGAGAAAATGGTGATAAAGTTCTATATTGGCATTAGCCACTTCTTTGTATACTCAACTGGCAGGGCTTACTTCCCACAGACACTGGAGATGAAGACACAAGTGGAAGAGTCTAGCATAGCCACTTGGAGCTAATGGTTTGGTAGAAGGTAGAAGCAAGTGGGGTGTTGGTGATGTGGAGTGTGAAAGGGACCCTGCAGGGGACTCATGTCATATGTGTGTGAAGGGTCAGGGAGAACTGAAGGAAGAGAGCATCAACTAAGCCGCTGCCCAGAGGTGGAGCAGCAGCAGCTGAGGCAAGGGAAGGGTCAGCACCACAGCCAGAGGAGGCAGAGATGAACTTTGGGAGGGGCAGGAGGAGAGGACCCCCGTATGGGTTGTGTTTTATGTTGAGTTACGAGGAAGAGTGAAAAGTTTCAACTAGAGCATACAAGTCAGGATGAGACTGGAAAAAGGTCTTTCTAGCTACAGTGAACCAAGAAGGAGGGCTCAGGCACCAGTGGAAAGGTCATCAAGGGTGCTGAAGTAGGCAGTCTAAGGTGTGTGTGTGTGTGTGTGTGTGTGTGTGTGTGCATGCGCGCGAGCGTGTGCAGGTGTAGGGATATGCCACAGGTAGCTGTCTTCAATGAATTTTCAGTGATATTATTTACAGAGGTGGGAAGTGCAAGATTAAACAGGTGGATTGGGTCTGGAAGAAAAAATAATGAGCTTCGGGAGGCAGTGGTGCCAGACACCTGTGTAGGGAGACAGAGGCACCAATGTCTGGATCCAACAGGCTCATGTTCACTCTCCAGGCTGACTCTGTCTGTGCCGTTTGCTCTGAACCGCTGCTGTCCTCCACTCTGCCTTGTAATCTTGGATCAGAGGCCTTTGCTCTGTTCTTGAGTCTACATCTTTGATCTCTGGGCAGTGTTACGGGGCTTGGGTGGGTAGGGGATGGGTGGGCTTCACTGATCCCAAGGGACACTGATTCCAGAACCAGGAAGCCATAGGCACAGACAGGAAAAGTCTTAGTCTTACAAATATTGCTGGTGACTGTGCTCCCAGCTGTCATGGCTTCGTGACCTCTTTTGTGTTTTCCTACATGTCAGCCTCTTCCTGTCTGGCCTGGGGTGCTGAGTTTTTTCCAGTTGGATGCTTCGTGATGAGATTCTCCCAATGTTTTTGATTTTTATTAGTTTCTCTTCTCTGGAGTTGATTATTCTTCTGGCTTCATTGTTCACTGAATGTCAAGGCATTTCTCTCTCTGATTCAGTTTGACGCAATTTCTTCAGCAGTGATTCAGTCAGCCACAAAGGCACATTCCAGAGTCTGAGCCTCTCAGAGAAGTCATTAGGTTTAGTAGATCAGAAATCTTGGTTCTGGATAAATAAGCATTTTGATAAAGTCTTTCAAAAAATCTTTCCCATGGGCTCCTTGCTACCTTAAACTTAAGAGATTGTGTGTGTGTGTGTGTGTGTGTGTGTTCATGTGTGTGTGTGTGTGTTCATGTGTGTGCGCGTGTGCGCGCCCATGTGTGAGTGTGTGTATGTGTGTGTATGTGTGTGTGAGTGCGTGCGTGTGTGTGTGTGTGAGTGTGTGCGTGCGTGTGTGTATGTGTATGTGTGTGCGTGCGTGCGTGTGTGTATGTGTGTATGTGTGTGTGCGTGTGCGTGCGCGTGCGTGTGTGCGTGCGTGTGTGTGCGTGTGTGTGTGTGTGTGTGTGTGCCATTGGCCTAGGCTCAGCTGGCAAGAACTTGGCTCTATTTGCCTTTTAAATTTTTTTTATTAAATAAAATTCTTTGACAGTTTCACGGGCACAGTTAATTTTAGTTTTTTTCACCCCCACTACCCCCTCACCCCCTTCTCTGCTGACACCCTTTTTCTCAATAAGCCCCCTTCCTAGTTTCAAGTCATCTTTCTGTGTGTGACCCATTGAGCTGAATTAAGGATGCTTACACAAACATAACTGAAGCATGGACAACTTGTCAGTGAGTACACCGCTGAAGAAAATGATACCCTCTCCCACAGTGCCTGTTAACTGAAGCCTTTCACAGAGCAGTTCCCTCACGCCCTCCCTCATTCATGGAGAAATCTTGGCAGGTCCAGTTTGATTCCGATAACCACAGGCATAGTGAGTTTGTGTCATAGTCAGGAGATATCTTTTGGTTGTCTACCCCCGGTCCTCTGGCTCTTACTTCCCTTCTCTTCTATGATGTTCTCTGTACCTTGGAGGAGGAGGCTCAAGTGTCCTGTTTAGGCTTGACCAAGCCACTATCATTTACTCGTGGATTTTAAGTCAGTTATGAGTGTGTGCATTGGCCTGAGCCAGCGTTATCTGATCAAGGCCCAGTATCTTGGTTATTTCTTTAAGGTAGATCCAGTGACACCCTCAGTGCAGGCTGAGGTTTCTCACTGGAAAAGTGCCTACAGCTACCCATGATGCTCAAAGTCAGAGCAGAATTGGAATCCTGGTTCTCTGCCTGTGTGGCTGGAAGGCTATGGCTAATTCCTTTAACATCTCTGAGCTTCTGTTTTCTTGAGAAGTTTGGTATTAATACTTCATAGGCTGTTAGAAAAATGAGTAGGTAAGCCACTGGAAAGAATTTAGACAGAACTAAACTCTCTAGGCACGGCCCACCAGGATTGCCCCTCATATAGCTCTGAGCTCTTGAGCTATGGTGAGTTTGAATGTGATAGTCTATGAATTATAGGGTCTCAGACCTTAGCCTGAAAAAACAAAGCAAAACAAAAAACCACAACCCACCAGTACACCAGTGCTCACCGAGGATTACATAGTAAAACATAAGCATGCTGGGTTAAATACATTCGATTTTATTTCTGGCGCTTTGGTAACTAGGTCAGTTGCTGACCTACTCCCCCCTTCTCATGTCACCTGCATAGTGTGGTTATCGGAAACCCCACATGTCCATGCTCTTGAATTCCTTCTCTGTCAACGTCTCAGCTTCATGGGGTGCATCCTGAATGGCGTCTATCAGCTGAAGCTGGTGGTGGACTCACCTCTCCCTGATGGTCCAGTCCATTCCTCACTGTGCCCCCTAGCGTCTCCTGAGGCGCTCGCCCTGCCTGCTGCCCCACCCTCTAGGATTCTTTCCTAGCATGCACTGTTCCAAGCTGTGAGGAACCAGAGCCTCACCATGCTCTCTGCTGTGTCTTTAGTGATTCATTCAGCAGATGGTTTCAGTAATTAGTTTGTCACCCAGGCAGTGCTGTCGTCCCTGAGAATATAGCAACAAACAGGAAAAGGACCCTCATTACGTGTAGTCGCCTTTGCCTGGACTGAAGGGGCCCCTCTCCCTTCGCCTCCCACGGCATTTTATGTTTGTCTGTTTTTAAAAGTTGTATTTTTAGTTATGTGTATGGTAGGTGGCTATGTGTATGTATGCACATATATATACAAGTGGGGGTGTCCACAGAGGCTAGAGAGGGTTATATTATCCATTAGTATCCAGATGACCAGTTTCTTAATATAAAAGTACTCCAACAGGTTAATATAAAATGGTGCAGAGTGCAGCTGAAAAGTGAGAAAAGGGTGTAAGCTATGCAGGAAAAGAGAAGGGGAATATCATTGGATCTGAAGTCTAGAAAGATCTAAACTCATTCATCAAAACTTAAAACACCACTAATAAAGAAATGAGAGGAATCTGGGGTAACAGATGCTTCCACACGGAGGTTAAGTGTGTGGATGGGTGCCAACTAAGGTAGTACTCGGCAGTCTAAGTACTAAGGTAGTACTCGGCAGTCTAAGTACTAAGGTAGTACTCGGCAGTCTAAGGATTGGAATCCCATGTGGCAATTCCAGTTCTTAGAATTTTTGTATGGGATCTATAAGAGTAAATGATTCATGCTCAATTCATTTTATTGAAAATTTTATTTAAGCAAAGACTTGTATTTAAGAATGCTTAATAACTGTAATCCAGCCACTCCGTGTGCATTTCTTGCATGTCCCATACTGTCTAACCTGGGAAGGGGACTTGAGAATTTTGTATGCTTTGCAGGTTTTCTGAGTCTATAAAGTTCCTCATGAGTTCCATGAATCTGGCAACCTCCTTGGTCCCTCCAGAAGGGAGAGTTTCAATCCCAGGGGACAACTTCACATCAGCAGGTTCCCTGCTTATTCAGAGCTACACCATAGGTACTCAGTGTAACTGTAACAGTCAGGGAGGTGCTCAATAAAATATGGACGGGAAAGAAGGATAGAGAAAGGGAGAAAAAGTGCCTAGTAGGCGCTTGATTTATACCTGTGAACTGAGGAAGGGGGAAGAGCCTGGCACACAGTAGGTGCTTGATTTATACCTGTGAACTGAGGAAGGGGGAAGAGCCTGGCACACAGTAGGTGCTTGATTCATACCTGTGAGTTGAGGAAGGGGGAAAGTGTCTGGCACATAGTAGGCTCTTGATTCATGATGTAAGGGGTGCTGTGCAGAGTAGTCAGGCTCTCCTCTTCTCCACACATAGGCACACCGGTGAAGACTATGGGGCCAAGAGCACGGGTCCTTTCTGAATACAGTGGATAACTACCAAATAGAGATCTATTGCTCCCAAGTGTAGCTAACAACAATCTTGCCATTGTCTGTGAGACTCCTTGTGAAATTACCCAAGAAGGGCTTGGGGACCCAGAAGCCTTGTGGACCCGTTCCAAGGAGAATACAGGATCCACTTGCAATAAAGAAAGCTTCTTTGTGACTCACTAAACTCATCTTTTTTCCTCTTGGTTAGATATGTGCCTGCGTGCCCTGCAGAGCCACGATATCCAAAAGTGGCGGAGTCAGGCGGAAATCAAAACAACACTGACGTGCCCCTTAATTCAAAATAAATCTGTGGCAGCCGACAGATACTTCTTTCAGATGGTTCTGGAGAAAGGCTTGGCTTGTCCTAGCAAAGTTAGACACAGGCTTCATTATTTTTAGTCTTGTTAAAAGAAGTTACCATAGCAACAGCACCATCATCTAGGACAAATGTTATCTCTTTGAGTCAATAACACCAAGAGCTGTCCCACAAATATCTAGTGTTGTCAGAAGAAGAATTGACTTTCCAATAAAATTAATTTCTTCTGAAAGTCTTCCCTATTCATCTTCATTTGTGAGCCCAGAAGTTTCTTCCTTGCAAATAAGAGATAGGAAAAGCAATCTCCAACTTTGTAAGGGCTGAGACTGACCTAGCTTGTATCTGTTTGTAGAAAGTGATTGATTTTATTAGTTCCTTAAAACATGTAATTCCATTTGTGGCTTTTAAATCACCCATGGGAGGCATGGCAGTAATTACTTTGACCCTTGGGCAGAGAATGTGCATTCTGAGACAGCATCGGGGAGCCACAGAGGAGTGTGGATGCTCCTAACCTCCTAGGATGTCTTTTTAAGTGACAGAGCAGTCAGCTTAGTCCCTGTGAAGAAGGGCACTCAGAATGTGTTGGTTGGCCTAGCCAGCTTAACTATTCACATAAACTTACAGTGTACTGATTTTCCAGCTATGGTAAACTGGACCTTAATGGTTAAATGGAGCCTTTAACCTTATCTGCTTCTTGGGCTGAAAAAGCATATTAATTATGGTGTCAGATCAATGCGCCAATGTTGACTAGAGAAGTTGAGGCCCCCCCACCCCCAGGATTCTATGTTTTGATTGCTGCTAAGATCTCATAGCTCCTCCCCAGATTTGCCTCTTCTAATCTTAGATTCCTTTGTACCCACCCTGTGACATTTAATATCTTTGAAATCAGGATATGCCTAATAGTTCTTGGCATGGCACAGTATTTTATTGTCACTTTTTAATTTTGGGGGGGGGGTACATGATGCATTTCCCAGGAAGGAAAGGGAAATGACATTCTCAGTCTGCACACCAAGGAACAGACACTCTGAAAAGCAATGTGGAAACATACTTCGATCAAATCTTTGAAAGAAGATGTATTTATTCTATTTTTTATGTGTATGAGTAGCTGTCTGTCTGTCTGTACATATTCATATCTTTGCCCCATGCCAGAAGAGGTCAGAAGAGGGTGTTGAGTCCACAGATCAGTAAGCTTATAAGGAAAGAGGGGCGTTATGATTGTGTTCTGGAAACACACAATTAAGGACTACATCTGGTGATGGCTTTCTCAGTGACAGTCTTGAGATGACAAAGCATCCAGAGCTGGAGACAGATGGTGAACATGCACAGGTGTGTCTGCTGGTTTCCTCCTCTTCCTATAAAGTCAGGATTCAAGCTTGGAGTCTCTGCCTTGGAGCCCTTATGCAATCAGCTCGCAAAGACCCCCCTCCTCCACCTTCTTTCATAACCATACCGCATATGAACCAAGAAGGTCATGGTAGTCTAAGCCCATCATCTCACTGATGACATGATAGAGGTCCCAAGAGGGCTTGGGGGCATCTAAAAAAATATTTGTTTTTATTTTATGTGTATGCATGTTTTGCTTGTATATATGTTCGTGTACTGTGTGCATGCCTGGTGCCCAAGGAGACCAGAAGAGGGCCCTGGATCATCTGTAGAGTTACAGGTGCTTGTGAGTCTCCGTGTGGGTGCTGGAAACTAAATCTCTGTCCTCTGCAAGAATAGCAAGTGCTCTTAACCACTGAGCCAACTTTCCAGCCCACTTAATTATTTGCCTTTTCAACGGCGCATATCTGGTTCCTTCTATGAACTTGGCAATACAATGAATTTAGAGAATGGCCCAGATGAGGTCCTTGCCGTCATAAATGTTATAAGTAGCAAAACAAAACAAAACAAAACAAAAACAAGCAAATATACACAGAAGGCAGTTCTGTTGGAGGCAGAATGCCTGTCTGAAGCACACGGTTGCCTCGGGAATAAGCTGGACTGAGCAGTAAGTGCGATTCCTCTCTTGACCTCCTCTTGATGCTTTGAAGGTGTTGGGTTCATGAACATGCTCCAGGAGTTCTCAGATATTTTCTCTCAAACCACGTGAAGTTCTGGGGTTTTGAGAGAGAGAGACCTGAAGCCACCAACATCTGATTCTGAAACTAGAAAGCCAACAAAGCCAAACAACTAAGTCAGATGCTCCCATCATCCTGCAGAGGATGTCATCATTTGAGGAGACAAAGATTTGCATCCCTCCATTACTAAGGAGGTGAGGTATCTTGTCACACACTTCCTGGCTGTTTGGGTTTCCTTGCCCTGTGAGGTGCTTGCTCATGGTCTTCATTTTTCTTTCTTTTCTGTGACTTCTTCATTTTGCACAGGAAGAACCAGGCTTTGATCTGCACCTCACGGGTGCAGCAGGCATTGCTGTAAAGCCGGGGAGACCCCTGAGTACTCTGTGAGGAGCCAAGATGCTATGGCATGTTGGAGACCAACATGGGATCACTGTGCTTCCAAATACCATGAAAGCACTGCTCAAAACCAGAGACACACGTGAAAGCATGCCGAGAACTCCAACACATCTCATGCTAGCCCTCACTTATTTTAAAAATTTGATTTAAAAATTTTAGAGCATTTCATACGTGAGTACCTTATTCACGCCATTTCACTCCTCCGTCTTCTCTTCCAAGTCCCTCCCATGTACACTCTTCCCCTTTAATGATTTATTTTTATATGTGTACACTGTGTATATAACCTATGAGCCTGTTTACCATTACTCCAATGTACATGTGTTTATGGCTAACCATCTGGTACTAGATAACCTATCAGGAAGCTCACCTCTGGAGAAAACGGATTTTTTTTCCCCCTCTCTTGGCTGCCATTGACTTCTTGTAACTCTTCATCTAGGGGTGTGGCCTTGTGAGGTTTCCCATAATGTTCTGGCATGTCACCTAGTATTGTCATTATGCAGATCTTGTTTAGGCGGCCATATTGTTGAGATTTCATAGGTATAGTTTTCCTGTCATGTTTAGAAGACACTGTCTCACAGCAGGCATCCTGGTTCTCTGGTCTAACAATCTTTCTGCCCTTCTCCCCACAATTTTCCCTGAGCCTTGGGTTCAGGTGTTATATTGTAGATGTACCAGCTGGGATTGGCAAACCACGGTCATTTATTCTTAGCATTTTGACTAGTTGTTGATCTCTGTAGTAACTTCTATCTTTGATAAGATCTACACTTTCAGTTAGGATTTATGTTGGTTTAAGAAAAAGGTACTAGTAGATTCTCCTTTAGTGTCTATGATCTCCACAACCATGGGTAGTTGGCTAGGTTTACAGTCCCAGATATGAATTCCTTTCTATTGAGAAGGCCTTAAGTCTAATTAGACAGTTGTTGAGTGTTCCCCAAACAAAAGTGCCATTATTGAACCATTAAGGATATCTTACTGGGCTGGTCATTGTGGTGGTTCGAAAGCTTTATGTCTGGGTAGGACCTCTGATTGTTTTTTCTTCCTCTGAAGCTTGTGGTACCTTCTGATAGTGTGAGCGATGCTATAGTTTATGCGTTCATCACTTGACTGGCATCTGGGCTGCTTTCATGTCTACACTGTGGTAAATAGTGAGCATGCAGAGATGGCTGTTGTATGATGATTAGACTCCATTGGTACTCAAGAGTGGGATGGTTGGATGTGGGAGTTCTGCTCTTTTGCTTAGATTAGATTTTAGTATAGATTTTAGTAGAACCTTCCTCCTGTTCTCCATAGTGGCTGGACTTATTCACATTCTCAATGTATTCATTCATATTCTCACCATGTTAGTGTCCCCTTTCCCCTACATGTTCATTAACATTTATTGGCTTTTTGTTGTTGTTGATTTCCTGGTGAAGGCCATGGTAAGATAGAATCACAGTGTAGTTTTGATTTATATTATCCCTGTGCTTAAAGAAATTGATGATTGCTTTTAATTTTTATTGGCCATTTGTGAAGTGTCTGTTCAGATCATCCAACTACTTATTAATGAGATTCTTTGTTCTTCTGTGATGTTTGAGTGCTTTGTATATTCTGGATGCTAGTCCTCTGTCAGGTAGATGCTGGTGGAGACTTTCTCCCACCCTGTAGGCTGCCTACTTGTTCTGCCAATCATTTTCTTTGCTGTGAAGGAAAAAAAAAAGGTTTTTAAATCTTTGCTATTCCCTTTGCTGTTCTTGTTTTAATTTCTTGAGAGGAATCTTCTTAGAAAATCATCACCCACACCAATGTCTTGATCTGTTTCTCTTGGGTTTTGTAGTTTGAAAGTTGCTTGCCTTCCATCAACATTTTAATCCAGTTTGATAATTTTTGTACCAGGTGAGAGCTAGGGATCCAGTCTCAGTGTTCCATCCACATGTGGACATCACTCCTTGCTCGCAGGCTATCTTTTCTCCACCTTATGGTTTTGGCATTTTGATTGGCAGCTGGCTGAAGATGGGTGAGTTTACTTCTATATCCTCTATTCCATTGGTCCATGTGTTTGCTTTCATGCCTATACTAGGGTAATTTAAAACAAAAACAAAAACAAAAACAAAAACAAAAACTATGACTTTCTAGGGCAGTGGTTCTCAGCCTTCCTAATGCTGTGACCCTTTAACACAGCTCCTCATGTTGTGGTGACCCCAACCATAACATTATTTTCATTGCTACTTCAGAACTGTAACTTTGTTACTGTTATGAATCATAATGTAAATATTTTTTGAAATAGGTTTGTCAAAGAGGCTGTGACCCACAGGTTGAGAACCATTGCGCTAGGATATTCTTAAAACCCATCTTTGTAATACCTTCAGTATTTTTGTTTTGGTCAGAACTGCTCTGGGTGCTTCCAAAGGCCCCAGGTCTAACCACCATAGCTGGGTTAAATTTCTGCCCTCCTGCCTTATCTGGCCTCAGTGGGAGAGGATGTGCCTTGAAGACTCTGTTCAAAGTTGCCTTTGCAGTCACATTCCCAACCTCTGACTCTGTCCCTGCAGAGACACAACAGAATGCCAGGATGACAAAACTTGGCACCTGACCACCATCCCTGTTTTTATCCCCCCTCTACTTGGCCATGCAGCCACTCCTGTGGGCTACAGTTGTTTAGAGAAACCCCTGTCTTGTTAAAGGCTATAGAAGTAGGTAGTTAAAAAGTGACCGAGTCTCTATTTCTTTCAAAAGGAAAGGAGAAAATGAGAATTCTTTACAGTATGGCTGAAGAGCTGAGGATAATGCATGTCAGGGCTCAGTAGATTCCTGCTACCATGTGGAAACACCCTTGGAAACTGCAAAGGTCATCATTGGGCTGTCAGTGATGGATGTAGAGGGTACTGGTACCAGAGCATGCTGCACTACCAGGCAGCTGGGGACTATGGGAGAAGTGGCCTCTTAGATTCCCTTGACTGTCTGTATTTTGTGAGATTATAGGCCAGTATGGATGTGCCAAGTCTAAAGGGCCTGCATGGGAATACCGCTCAGAATAGCAGTTCCTACTTGCTATCTATCCCCTGGCCCAACAACTTAGGAAGGTCAGAGCCAGTTGAACTGTCTGTCCCCACAGTGTCCTGGCTCTGGCTTTTCTGTGAGCAGGCTGAAGGACTGAAGAAAGTCCTCTGCCTAAGCCAGCTCCCATCATCTATAAAATAACCTGATTCCAGGGATGGGCGAAACATTGATGGGTTCACTGTTGTTATGTGGTCTGGAAGAGCAAACCTTAAACAAAGGCTGTACTTATTTAAGAATCTTTCTGTGTAGGAAATGGACATGCTTTAATTTCTTTATTTTGTGTCACCGGTCATTTAACATGCATCTTGAACCTCTCTGGGTACGTTGTGATTTGCTGTGAACTGTAAACTCCCGAGGGCACAGATGTCTGCTTCATTTACTTTTTAGAACACCCAAAGAAGGGCCACAGACAAGTAGCTTTCTAATCCGTTTACATGCTGTTATTATAGAATGGAATATAAACTATGCCCCTCTTCAGGAGGACTGTGCTGCTTTAGGTTCTGCAGGACCAGAAATATAAGACATTTTTATGAAAGCATCATTGAATGTCCTTCTATGCAGTACATATAGATAAATATTGGCTTACTTGAATTTAAAAATCATAATACTAGATGACTTTCTAAAAAAAAAAAAACCAAACCCTGACTCATGTAAAGAAAATAATCCCTAAAAGAATACAGAAAAAAATGTAAAATTATCCTTAATTCCCATATATATGAAGCTAATTTTTTCCAATGTCTCTGTATTTGCCTGTGTGATTCATTTAAAGATCTTGTTAATGTTACAAGTCAAATGATTTTTAAGAGTTTTAAAGTTTCGTTTTGTCTGTCAGTAGAGATGCCATGTTGTTTTACAGTAAGAATTATTGTCTTGCTGTTTTCAGTGTTGCAAGTACAAGGAAAAGACTTGCCAGAAGTTGCTAGTGGCTTACTGTCTCAAAGGCAGGCCGGCCATGGTTGCTATGAGGGAAACTTTGATCCATCTTGTCCCAGGGCACTTCTCTCAGGACCAGGTGAACTACCTCTAACTGTCTCCCCAGGATTATGTCACCCACCAAGGCAACTTTCTGTTTCATTTGGTGATGTCAAGAAACAAAACACCACCCTTGAAGTGAGTCAGTTTTGGAAAATAGAGATTGGCTTTATACTCTAAGGCTTTGATGTGCTCAGTAGTTCCTGTAAGGATCTGCCTCTCTTTTGCTTTGATTGACAAGACCTTCCCTATATATTTGAGTAATCAGGCAGCCTGATAACAGAAGGGAGAGACACTTACCCAGAGTGAACTTTCTCCACTCACTGCAACTTTTGAAAGCCTGGGGTGCAAGTGTCAGCTCTCCAAGAAGAGTTGACTCCAGCAAGATCAGGTAAGTGTCTCTCCATCTCTCATTTCCTTCCTCCTAAGGAGAAGCCTAAATGTCGTCCATATGACAACATACCACATCAGTAGGAACTGTGAGAGCAGCTTTGGAAATGCAGCTCTTCTTGAGTGGCACTGACTTGGGACATTATACACACGTGGCGTCCATGTGTGTTCTGTGCAGTGGGCAACCATGAAAGGCCCATTATGTGCTACTAACCAGAAAGGGCCAAGAACCAGAGAGGACAGACTTCATAGGAGGTTGTGATGAGCTTCTCATTGTTTGCTTTTAAATGGAGTCACTGCTAGAGACTTTGCATAGCATTGGGCAGAGGTAATCTATGGGCAGCCTACCACACCAGGCACCAGGTTTTCTACTATCTCCTGTATGGTCGGTTGGGTTAGCAACAACACACCCAGGACACACCATTTTAAGTACTTGTCCACCTCTCCCATTCATTCCCCATTCATGACACTGAAAATGCACAAAGGTGCTAAGCTCTAAAGTGATGCATGTATACCCTGGATCTGGTAAAAAGAAGGTATGTATATCCATGCACTATTTTAGGCTCTCATTTCTTTTGGTGTCCCTCTTATTTTTCATTGGGATGAATTCCTTTTATGTATAAATCAGCTCCAGGAGTTCACCAAGGAAAAGTCTGTGACTGCTTTGAGGGTAGAGTGTCTAGAGAACTACTGACTATCAACTGGAGTTAGCTAGGCAGCTGTTGGAGTTGGACAATTCCTTGGCTCATTTTTCCCCCCTGTAGTGCTAAGAGCAAGGTCTCTTTTGGAGTGGCCACCCAATGGGTGGCACCACTGTGAGCAGTTGGGTATGTTCGACTTTGTTTCCTTTCCCTCCCTGGGAATAGCATGAAGCTGGTATACCTTGTTCTTGGGGCCGTGGCCCTCCTTCTTCTGGGTGGCTCTGATTCTGTCCTCAGCAGCGCCAGTGGGAACCTGCACACTTTTGTGGGCTGTGCTGTGAGGGAATTCACTTTCATGGCTAAGAAGCCAGGCTGCAGGGGACTTCGGATCACCACAGATGCCTGCTGGGGCCGCTGTGAGACCTGGGAGGTGAGTAGTCCAATGGGCTTGGGTCACAGTGTCCTCAGGGACAACTCCTTGATTTCAAGTGTTCGCAGTTTCATGATGGAGGGGAAACTGGCACACTGCCCCGCCCTGCCCTGCCCCGCCCTGCCTTCTTGGCTTTAAAAAGCTGATCCCACAATTATTTGGCTTCTTTCATATGGTCTGAAAACCATGGTGATGGCCTTTCCAGAGGGCAGGTGAGGTTGTCATGTAATTCCCATGGCTCTGTGTGTTTGGGAGCTAGGAGGTCAGGCGCTACTATTTACCCATTGTAAAGATCACAAGAAAGGAGTCAAGGGAGAGTGCTTGGAAGTCAGTGAGAGTCAGTGCAAAATTGGAAATGAACTCTTGGTCCAAATCTGTGACCACATCTCCTTCCTGTATTTTCTCAGCTGTGAGGAAATTAGGCAGTTACCCAGAAGAACCCCAAAGCTGCATGCTGAGGGAGGCCTATTCCCAGGCTCTGCCACAACTCTTTCCCCTTTGTTCCAGCCCAGTGCTATATCCCTTCTGTTCCTTTACACTCAGTTCTGTCTGGCCTTTCATTTAGAGTGGGTATAGAAATCTCAAAGCTGGCTTAACTAGAGTGCTCATGATGACTGGCTGAGACGACTCTTGTGAAAATGGTGACTTCTCATGACCTGTGCTTCAAAGATGCCAGATTTAGCAAAATAAAGCCAAAAGAATCCCTAACCAACCAACCAACCAATCAGCTAACCAACCAACTCAAAACCCCATTAACCCTCTTCTACCTCAGACCCCAGAATCTGAAGTGATGTGAAATAAAAAGAAATTAGGGAACTCAGATACATTTGAATTTCAGATCAATAGCACAATTTTTTTTTTTTGGCCTAAGTCCACTCCAAACATTGCATGAGATAGAGTTCTAAAATTAAAAAAAACTGAAATACAAAGTTAACTGAGTACTCAATTTTTCTAGAATCTTAGAATTCTGAGAGGAAGAAGACAGAATGGAGAGAGAAACTGAGCTCCTCCTCCTGGTCCTTGTAGAAGTAAAGGTCGCTTTTTTTTTTTTTTTTTTTAATAATATTGAGGCAAGGTTTTCATCTCTAGCTCGCTTGCCTGTCATAGGTGTACACATGCACACACACATATGCATGTGTGTATGCCTATGCACACATATATATGTATATATGTATATATGTATATATGTATATATATACTTATGCATGTATATATGTATGTATCATCTCTTTATTCTATGTACCTGTGTGCATGTATCTATATATGTAGTGCCTGTGTACATGCATCTAAGCATGTACCTATGTATAGATGCATGCATCATTTATCTAATTTCTCTACCTAACATTTTTTTTTTTGCTCAGAACAAAGAGATTGTTCTCTGAAAGATTATTGTTATTAATTCATTATTACATCTTTATAACTGTGCTCATAAGAGCCATTGACTGCATGTATTGAACTCTGGCCTTTTGCCAGGGCTTGTGCACTGTACACATCACCTCATCTAGCTCCACGACAATGCTAGCAAAGGTGTTTTGCTTTATAGAAGAGGGAAGAAGGGCTTGAAAGAGTTAAGAGCTTTCCCTAGATCTGCAGCAGAGGTAAACCAGGCAGGCACAGTGGGACTGACTCAGTAGGCTCTGGCTCTCTCACTACTGATCTCTGTACTTTCTCTTTGAAGTCAAGGTTTATAAAAGGCAAAGGGAGGAAGTGAACTAACCCTCCAGTCATTAGAGCAGAATATTCAGGAAGCTCACTGGCTCTGCTGTCTTTTGTGGATTCACTTGCAAGTAGTTATTGCCAACATCCTGGGTACCAGGCTGGCTGGGTACTGGAGAATAGTGGCTGACCTAATGGAGCTTGCTTGGTCTCCACATTAGGATCATGTAAAACGTAAGATACAGGAGATGGCATGTGGAATGGGTAAACACAGCAAACCAACCCCTAAACCAAAACCAAACAGAAAGGGATGAGGGAGCGCCAGGGCTTGGAGGTTGGTTGCAGAGATTTAAAATAGCATCAGAAAATGCTGCTCTGGATCAGGCGATATTTGAATAAAATCCTAAGAGCTTTGTGAAGGAGGTCTGTGCGTGTGCGTGTGCGTGTGCGTGTGCGTGTGCATGTGTGTATGTGTTGTGCTGTGTTCCAGGCAGAGGGAACAGCAGATGCAAAGACCCTCAGTTCCTGTTCTGAAGAAGCATAGAGACCACTGTGACTGGAGGCTGGAGACGGTGTGGGCAAGGCCAGGGCCATAGCCGACATATCAGAAATAAGAGTACTGGCAGAAAATGCAGGGATTGAGAAGAATCCTAATATCTGTGATGCTTTACCCTAAGTGAGATGGAAAATTACCGAGGCTTTGAGTAGAGGTGACTTGAGCCATGACTGACTGTATTTTAAAAGGCTCACTCATGTTGTAAACATTCTGTAGGGGTAAGGTAGGAGAAGGGGGACCAGTTATTCATTTGATAAATATTTACCAAGTGCGTCCTGCGCTCCGTGGATGTTTGTGAAAGCTCAGGACATGGTAGTGAGCAAACCAGCTTCCTGCTTTCGGGAGTTTATTCGTAGTGGGAGGAGTCAGTACGTAAGTAAACAGCCAGTGATGATTGGCACCTAGAACAGGACGTAGACACTGTATTCTAATGTTTTTCCTGTTTTCTACCCATGCGGACAGAAACCCATCCTGGAGCCTCCCTACATTGAAGCCTATCATCGAGTGTGTACCTACAACGAGACCAGACAGGTGACAGTGAAGCTACCTAACTGTGCCCCTGGAGTTGACCCCTTCTACACCTACCCGATGGCTGTCCGATGTGACTGCGGGGCGTGTTCCACTGCCACCACTGAGTGTGAGACCATCTGAAGCCAGCGTCCGTCACAGCTGGTGGCCCAAGCCTCACACATCCACGGGCCCCAGGAATATATCTGCTTTATCCCCTGCATTTAATTTGGGCCAGCCCAAGTTACCTGCCTTCCTCTACCCAGCTTAGGCACAAGGTCCAGGTGCAGCACACTTATACTGAAAATGTAAAGCAATATTGGCCCTTCCCCAGAATAATCTTTCTGGTTCATATGTCTGCAAATTCGGTTTTCTTCACTTAACTTTCGGAACGTGAATTGTATATTGCAGCCCCCTCCCCTCCCTCAGGTTCTGTTGATACTGTGCCGTTTATTTGAAGGAATTGGATGTCATTAAGCAGTGGAAAGCCTTTAAATCTGCCCTGAACTCGGACTGGATTTATGATTAAAGGGCAAAGGATGATCAAAATCAAAGCGCTTTCCTTCTGGCTCACAAAGATGCCCATCCGCGAGTGTTCTTACAGAGAGCACACCATTTCTCTTTGAACCAAGTGATTACCTAAACAAGAGGCAAGGACAGCCCAGACTCTTAGGAAAAGGTGTTTTGATGTGGTTGATTCATCTCCCAAGCAAAAATCTCTAAGTTTCCTCAAGCTATAGTGTCTGCTTGCCAATTACAAACAAACAAACAAACAAACAAACAAACAACAACAACAACAAACCTCACAAAGTACCATTAGGAGCTATCATTTAGGTTTAAAAACACCAGAGACTAGTTTCCCAGTTTGAGTGTTCTCCAATAGTCCCAGTGCGGTGACCAGTTACAAATGCCCTTCCTTGTTTAGTATATTTTAAATCGAAATGGCAATTTATTAGACTCAGAATCCTGAGTGTTTGTGGCAGTAAGATGGCCCTGCCTACTTAGGGGGGGACAGGTGTGCCCACCTGGCACTTGATTTGCTTTTTCTGAAGTCTTACAGCATCTGATTCTATGACCTTCTTTTTAAACTCCAATTTTATGCAAACGTTTTTAGTTTTGGCATTTGAGGTTGAGTTTACCTTTGTTCTTTTTTATAGGCCAGGAGCATCTGTACAATGTCAATAAAGTGTGGTCCCTGTCATCGGAAGTCACGCAAACTTTCTTTCAGAAAAGTCTTTTTAGTTTGCTTGGTATGATAATAAAGGAAAGCACTTGGAACTTTGAGGTTCTTTTGATTGAAGCATTCATTTGGGACTCATGTTTAGTGAGGGACACAGATGACTCATGGTAGCATGTGTTCCAGGGCTCTTGTCATCTGTAGCCACTGTCAGGTCCAAGCTGGGAGACCTGAGTGCTCCTTGAAGCAGGAACTAATGAGTCCATGAAGATCTTCAGAGCAAAGGCTGAGACTGCTGGTCAAGCCCTAGGATGCTGAGGTTAATGTCCGGGGACAAAGGACTTGAGGAAAAGTCGCTCCAACCTGTAGCAGCAGGTGTGTTAGTAGGAGAGGAAATTGCTTCACAGAGAGGTGTTGAGAAGCCATTGTCTCTGCTAGGAATGGGTGCTGGTCACAGATGGCTCAGGGGTCCCTTCCATTTCAAGGACCTCCGTCTGGGTTTTTTTGGGGGGCGGTCCTCTTGCCACAGTTTCAGGAAAGATAGTCACAGCATTAGTAACAACTCTGTCAGGAAAGAAGAGACACATCTGACCAGAGTTAAATAAACCAACAAGGAGGGGCGACACGCTGGTGCTTTGGCAGTGAGTGGTCCACCGCAGGGTACTGTGATGGAGAGGGTGCTGATCATCAAATACCAAGGGAAGCCCAGGAGAGGAGCAAATTCCCAGCATGAGCTGTGGCTGTCAGTGGATGCTGCAGCTATTTGCCAAACACACATGGGAAGAGTGGGGAATATTCCAGCCTACTTGCTTTTTATCCCCTTGAACCAAATGGGAATCATGGGAAAGCGGAGACCGAGGGAACCCAGTCCTCCTTAAATGCTGGCCTTCTAGGAAGCAGGCTGAAAGAGGGTAAGGAACGGATCTAAGGGTAATGGGGAAGGCCATATGACTATGTTTGGGGAGTTTCAACTACAGTGGGGCAGGCAGTCCTGACAATATGCAGGACGGCTCACGGTTTCCTGATGAGACCTGCTCTGGGAGACACACGGAAAGGTTTGTGCCCACTAGTGCCTTATCTATAATGCTTGAGATGTATGAAGACAGGAGAGTGGTAGCTCCGAGTTCTGTGGCATTCAGTGATTATAAGGTATGGACGAAGTCCTTTGGTCACTGTGTGGAAGATGCATTTGAAGAGGCAAAGCTGAAACCCAGATCTATGATTTAACTAGGAATGCAGTCCAGTCACTTAAAAGGCTGACTTTTCCACCATGGCGAGTCTTCTATTCTCACTCATGGTCCTAATAGGAAGGACAGAGACACAGACACC
Organism: Rhynchomys soricoides; assembly: GCA_019843965.1. Lineage (NCBI taxonomy): Eukaryota > Metazoa > Chordata > Mammalia > Rodentia > Muridae > Rhynchomys > Rhynchomys soricoides. Next base: position 415,577 of record JADRCH010000194.1, on the reverse strand, counting down.
TAGAATGGGAATAATCAGCTGAATGCCCTTGAGGGTTTCCTGCAGAGGGACATGCTGGATCCTCCTTGTCAGAGAAGAGTAGTTTGCCTTAGCCAGGAGGCCACATGGAAGACTAAGGAGGGTGTTATTTTGTTATACTGTCTTCTCAAGTAGTGTCTGTTATTCCTATATTTTAATGCTCCTGCCTCTGCCTCCTAATGGTTAGGGTTTTAGGTGTGTGCCCATTTTTTTGATGCTGGATATTGATCTCAGGGCTTTGTGCCCACTAGGTAAGTACTTCATCAAATGAGCTGCAACACCAGTTCCCACAGACTCATATATTCTAGACCAGTGGTTCTCAATCTGTGAATCATGTACCCTTAGGACCTCTTTCATAGGGGTCACCTAAGACGATTGGAAAATATAAATATTTACACTATGATTCAGAACAGTAGCAAAATTACAGTTATGAAGTAGCAACAAAAATAATTTTATGGTTGGGGGGGTCACTGCAACATAAAGAACTACATTAAAGAGTCACACCATTAGGTTCTTAATGAGAACCTCTGTTCTAGTGATAATTAGGGGGAAGACTTTGTCTGGTGGGGAGGAATGAAGGTCTGCACTGAAGGAGCTACTGGATAACTCAAACCAGAGGAATGTGTAGAAGGTACTTGGCAATGGGTGTGGACTGGGAAGAGAGGCACGAATACACCCATGTGGAGGAATATTCAGGATGTGTAAGTGTGGTAAGAACATTGGGATCTTGTCCTGGTGTGGTGTTGGGATAGATCCTGCAAGCTTGGGGGAGTTATGGCTTCTATCAGGGAAAAGAAGAAACTACCCCAAAGACAAGCCTGCATAGGACAGGGTTATTCCATAGGACCATAGGACCAGAGGACCATAGGACCATAGGACCATAGGACCAGAGGACCAGAGGACCAGAGGACCAGAGGAACAGAGGACCAGAGGACCAGAGGACCAGAGGAACAGAGGACCAGAGGAACAGAGGAACAGAGGACCAGAGGAACAGAGGAACAGAGGAACAGAGGAACAGAGGAACAGAGGAACAGAGGACCTACCAGCTGTCTGTGCTCACCTGAGAGGTTTAGAAGACACCCTCTTTATCCAAGAAACAAGGACTTCCCAGTGAAAGGCACACCCACCACAGAAAAGTTCATGCTGACTGTCCTCTTAGGCCAAGGGATATTGCCATGGAACTGGGATTCTAGGTGTCAGCAGAGGTGACAGGAGTCAGTAGGGACCAGATGGTGACATGTAGCTATATAAGAGGCAAGGAGGACATTATGCCTGGGGGCAGACATCAGAACTACAATGGTGACTAGAGGCCTGTGACCTGCAAAGTTTGTGATACTGACTAATAGACAGTAGAATTGCTAGTTCATGGGATTAAAAAACTGCAACAAAAGTTTTGCAATTTCATGAGGTCCCATTTGTCGATTTTTGATCTTAGAGCATAAGCCATTGATGTTCTGTTCAGGAACTTTCCCCCTGTGCCCATGTGCTCGAGACTATTCCCTACTTTCTCTTCTACTAGATTCAGTGTATCTGGTTTTATGTGGAGGTCCTTGATCCACTTGGACTTGAGCTTTGTACAGGGAGATAGGAATGGATCAATTCACATTCTTCTACATGTTGACCACCAGTTGAACCAGCACCATTTGTTGAAGATGCTGTCTTTTTTCCACTGTATGGTTTTATCTCCTTTGTCAAAGATCAAGTGACCATAAGTGTGTGGGTTCATTTCTGGGTCTTCAATTCTTTCCCATTGATCTACCTGCCTGTCACTGTTCCAATAACATGCAGTTTTTTTATCACTACTGCTTTATAGTACAGCTTGAGGTCAGGGAAGCTAATTCCCCCAGAAGTTCTTTTATTGTTGAGAATAGTTTTTTGCTATCCTGGGTTTTTTGTTATTCCAAATGAATTTGAGAATTGCTCTTTCTAACTCTATGAAGAATTGAGTTGGAATTTTGATGGGGATTGCATTGAATCTGTAGATTGCTCTTGGCAGGATGGCAACCAACAGATTGGGAAAAGATCTTTACCAATCCTACATCCGATCGAGGACTAATATCCAAGGTATACAAAGAACTCAGGAAGTCAGACTCCAGAGAACCAAATAACCCTATCAAAAAATGGGGAACAGAGCTAAACAGAGAATTCTCAACTGAGGAAACTCGAAGGGTTGAGAATCACCTAAAGAAATGTTCAACATCCTTAGTCATCAGGGAAATGCAAATCAAAACAACCCTGAGATTCTACCTCACACCAGTCAGAATGGCTAAG
>JADRCH010000194.1:371924-413188 GCA_019843965.1 Rhynchomys soricoides | reverse complement strand
CCATCAGGGAAATGCAAATCAAAACAACCCTGAGATTCCACCTCACACCAGTCAGAATGGCTAAGATAAAAAAACTCAAGTGACAGCAAATACTGGCGAGGATGTGGAGAAAGAGGAACACTCCTCCATTGCTGGTGGGATTGCAAGCTGGTACAACCACTCTGGAAATCAGTTTGGCAAACCCTCAGAAAAATGGACATAATACTACCTGAGGACCCAGCTATAACACTCCTGGGCATATACCCAGAAGATGCTCCAACATCTAATAAGGACACATGCTCCACTATGCTCATAGCAGCCATATTTATAATAGCTAGAAGCTGGAAACAACCCAGATGTCCCTCAACAGAGGAATGGATACAGAAAATGTGGTACATTTACACAATGGAATACTACTCAGCTATTAAAAACAATGACTTCATAAAATTTGCAGGCAAATGGATGGAACTTGAAAATATCATCCTGAGTGAGGTAACTCAGTCACAAAAGAACAAACACGGTATGTACTCACTAATAAGTGGTTATTAGCCCAAAAGTTCGGAATACCCAAGATTCAATTCACAGAATGGTTGGACTGGGTATGGGGTCCTGAATGGAGGAGTTGGAAAAGGGACTAAAGGAGCTGAGGGAGTTTGCAGCCCCATGGAGGGAGCAAAAGTGTCAACTGGCCTGACCCCCTGTGCTCCCAGAGACTGGACCACCAACCAGAAAATACATATGGAGAGACCCATGGTGTTGGCTACATATGTGGCAGAGGAGGGCCTTGTTGGCCATCAGTGGGTGGAGAGACCCTTGGGCCTGAGGGTGTTAGATCTCCCAGTATAGGGGAATGCCTAGAGAGAAGATGGGAGTGGGTGGCTGGGGGAGCACCCTCATAGAGGCAGGGGAGGGGGATGGGATAGGGGGTTTCCAAAGGGGAGAACTGGAAAGGGGTAAACATTTGAAATGTAAATAAAGTATCAAAAACAAAACAAAAACAAAAAAACTGCAACAAATATATATTACAATCAGGGAAGTTACTAAGGAAAAGGAGGAAAATATCTTTCCTCTCTCTCCACTCCACAGCCTTCTTCTCCATAAACACTTATTAAAACTCTAATTTTGTACAAAGCACTGTTGGAAATGAAGATGCAAATATTGTTACCATTTATACAACTTCACATGTATGAATTCTCATGTGTGTTTGTGTACTGGCTAGTTTGTGTGTCAAGTTGACACAAGCTGGAGTTATCACAGAAAAAGGAGCTTCAGTTGAGGAAATGCCTCCATGAGATCCAGGTGTAAGGCATTTTCTCAGTTAGTGATCAAGGGGAGAGGGCCCCTTGTGGGTGGTACCATCTGTGGGCTGGTAGTCTTGGGTTCTATAAGAAAGCAGGCTGAGCAAGCCAGGGGAAGCAAGCCAGTAAGGAACATCCCTCCATGTCCTCTGCATCAGTTCCTGCTTCCTGACCTGCCTGAGTTCCAGCCCTGACTTTCCTTTCCAGTCCTGTGATGAATAGCAGCATGGAAGTGTAAGCTGAATAAACCCTTTCCTCCCCAACTTGCATCTTGGTCGTGACGTTTGTCCAGGAATAGAAACCCTAAGACAGTTTGCTTGCATGTGAACACACAACACACCTGTGTGCAAGTGAATGCCAGAGGTCAGCCTCTGGCGGCATTTCTCAGGAGCTGTCGACCTTGTTCCGTGAAATGTCCCTCTCCAAACCTGCAGGCCACTCATTATGCTGGCTGGCCAGTCAGATGTGGGGATTCTCTTGTCTCCATCTCTCCAGGGCTGGGATTACAAAAGGGTACCAAGTCCTCTTTGTTGTTTGTTTCATTAATTTATTTGTTTGCTTATTTAATCAGAATAGATCACAGCCCCCTTCCTTCCTTTCCTCCCAGTCCCACTCTCCCACTCCCCTTTCCCCATTTCCCTTTCCCCTTCTCCTGAGAGAAGGGGACCCCCCTCTCACTGGGTACCAACCCACTCTGGCATATAAAGTCCTACTGAGGCCTGACAACGCAGCCCAGCTAGTTTGTAAATGTGGGTTCTGGTGATTGAACTCAGGTTTTCAAGATGGCATGGCAAACACCTTACTGACTGAACCAACTCCTCTGCCTTACTTCATTACTCTGTGTCAACCACACTATACAAGTATTATTAGTGTCATTTTACTAATGCCGTTTTATGGATGATAAAGCCCAAAAGCCAACACAGACCCAGATCAACCATGTTCTACTAAGGCATGATGCCTTTGCAGAAAGTTTCTCCCAAGTCATTCCTGCTTGGAGCAATCTGAGCTGATGGATGCTAGCCTGGTCATTAGCACCTCTGTCTCTCCTGAAGGTTGGCCCATCCTGTGGAGACTGGAGTGTTTACCTGATTTCCTGTGTAACTTCAAGAAGGGGATGGTTTCTGTAGCACAGATCATATATTACAAGAGAAGTGTCTGAGGGAGAAATGAATGGCATAGCAGAAGATAAAAGAAACCAGATGTGATGGTTATGGCTTTGCATTGGATTCCTAGGTGATGTGAAAATGGATGCTGGGGATGGTGGTCCAGGGCCTCCCAGACCAGCTCTCCATAAATGGTTGCTCATCAATTCCTTATTTCTAAGTACATTTATTTTGTAGTTAATGGAAGTTAAGGAGTAGGGAGCATTCCTTTCTCTAGAGCATTTTCGATTGGTGAACATAAATCCCCTCCCTTTCCTTCCCCTCTCTCTCTCCTTGAGATAGACTTTCATGTAGCCCAGGATGGCCCCCTGGTGTAGTGTGAATGATGATCTCTAACTCCTGATCCTTCTGTCTCTACTTCCTGAGTACTTGGATTACAGACATGTACATCATGATGGGTTCATATGAAAATATACACTCTCACAGTTCGTCTCATGTCTGGCTTTGTTACACCTCCTGGTTGAAGTGGTAATTCATTCTTCCCATCTCCCACAAGACATCAGGAAAGTATTAGGTTCTTCTGTAATGGCCCAATTAACTTATCAAATTGATTACATTTTAAGTTAATAAAATTATTTGAGAGGTAACAAACTACATATCTAACTGAAAATAATGTACATTGATAAAATAAATTGTACTTCATAAAGTTTTTTATTCACTCAAAATATATTTTTCTTCAAAATTATGTGCTCCTAGTGCCAGGATAGGTAGCATATACCTTAATCTTAGCACTTGACAGACTGAGGCAGGAAGTCCAAAAGTTTGAGGCTAGCTTGGGCTATGTGGTGAGACCCTATCTAAAAAAACACAAATAAACAAAGAAATGAAATAATGTGCTTTAATCTTTCTTAGTTTTCTACTTTAGAATTTTAAGCAAACTATTAAAAATAACAATTTAATCTATTTTTTATTGGATATTTTCTTTATATTTCAAATGTTTTCCCCTTTCCAGGTCTCCCCTCTGGAAACCCTCTATCCTATCCTCCTCCCCTTGCCTCTATGAGGGTGCTCCCCTACCCACCTACCCACCCACTCCCGTCTTCCTGCCCTGGCATTCCTCTACACTGGGGCATCGAACACCCTCAGGCCCAAGGGCTGCTCCTCCCACTGATGTCCAACAAGGCCATCCTCTGCCACATATTCGGCCTGTACCCTGGGTCTCTCTATGTGTATGTACTCTTCTGTTGGTGGTCTAGTCCCTGGGAACTCTGGAGGGTCTAGCCAGTTGACACTGTTGCTTCCACCATGGGGCGGCAAACCCCCTCAGCTCCTTCAGTCCCTTCTCCAACTCTTCCCCATTGGGGAACCCATGCTCACTCCAATAGTTGGCTATGAGCATCAGCCTCTGTATTTGTCAGGCTCTGGCAGGGCTTCTCAGAATCTATTTTTTAACAAATTATTCAACTTTGTTTTCTAAAAATTTACATTACACTTTTTATTTATGCATGGGTACACATACATATATGTGTGTGTGTGTGTGTGTGTGTGTGTGTGTGTGTGTGTGTGTACCCGTGTCATGGAGTAGGTGTGTAAGTCAGAAGATACTCAAGAGTGTTAGTCCTCTCCTTCTAACTTGTGGGCCTGTCTTAGTCAGGGTTTCTATTCCTGCACAAACATCATGACCAAGAAGCAAGATGGGGAAGAAAGGGTTTATTCAGCTTACACTTCCAATTGCTGTTCACGAAAGGAAGTCAGGACTGGAACTCAAGCAGGTCAAGGAGCAGGAGCTTATGCAGAGGCCATGAAGAGATGCTGCTTACTGGCTTGTTTGCTTCTCCTGGCTTGCTTAGCTTGCTTATAGAGCCCAAGACTACCAGCCCACAGATGGTACCACTCACAAGGGGCCCTCCCCCCTTGATCACTAATTGAGAAAATGCCTTACAGCTGGATCTCATGGAGGCATTTTCTTAACTGAAACTCCTTTCTCTGTGATAACTTCAGCTTGTGTCAAGTTGACACACAAAACCAGCCAGTACAGGGTCCTAGGGATTGAACTCAAGCCATCAGGTTTTGTGGCAAGCATCCCTACCTACTGAGCCACCTCCCTGACCCTGTTGAGATTTTCTCATAATGGAACATCTATTGGAACACAAATCTGCTCCTTATTTACATGATGGATCCTCAGGTATTTCTGCTACAGTCATCTTCCTTAGATTTTATGGATAGAGCAAACTGGAGGGTTCCATGGCTGGTTGCTATGATCCTGGAGTGTATACAGGGGATACTAAATCTCTTCAGGCAGGTGACATCTAGCAAGAAGCTAGGGAAGGAATGAGAACAAGGGAGCAGAGGTACTGACCCTTAACTGGCAATGTAAGGCAGATACTTCCCCAGTGTGGAGGATTTAGAGGGTTAGCCTAGCCTCCTTCCAAGCCTTCATCATCAGAGATAAAGCAAGCCTTCCATTAACTTGCTGGCTTAATGCTTGATCCTAAGATCCTCCACCATGCAAGAGAAATAGGCATGAAGTCCATCCCAAGCCAAGCAGCTATTTTCAATTGATATCTGCTGGGAGAGAAAAAAATATGTCTTGATTTAACAGGAAGATTGATATTCTTGAGGTGAATGTGATCATTGTCTTTTAGTGATGTTGAAGATAGGATTACAACCAAGGAATAAAAGTAAAGCCACAAGTACAATTACAACCATTTGAGAGAACACGTAGCCTCTGAAAGCACTGTGTGCACACAGAATAAAGTATATTGGCATGCTCCAAAGTAATTATCTTTAGGAAATCCACTTGTAGAACCAAGCACTTGAAATAGGGCTTAACGCTGTTGATAGACATGGTCTTACCACCTGAGGACCATGTGTGCTCTTTTGGCTTTGTTGTCCACTGTGTGGAGATGTGAGCCATCAAAGTTAGGGGACTCAAGCGTCCAGGCTTCTGCAGCTTCCATTTCCTTTTGTAATATGGCCACCACAATTAAATATGTGATGGTGGTTTGGGGTTAGGGGACTTAAGACATCTGGTATTAAAAAACACATTGGGAATGTTTTAGGAAGATATTTTTGCTCAGCTTGTAGGATCTGCCTGAGCAAGCTCAAGAAACCAAAATGAAGCTTCTCCCCTCGGACACATTAACAGCTCTAAATGAGAGAGAAAGTCCAAAAGAAGATGCCTACAAACTTCTGCATTACAAGACCAGAGCCAACTTCAGAGCAGAGCCAAGGGACTAATGTTCCATGGATGAGATCTATCAGTTTTAAGGGTGTAAGCTTCGAATAAGGGGAGGAGAGGTAAGTAGGCTTAGACCAGGGGTTTCTCCTTCAGTGTTTGGTTATTTCCACAGAATCATTTTTATGTAAGTGAAGACAGGCTTGCAGAAAGCCTGGACTGGGATTTTATTTTCCTGTCCCAGAGAATAGAACTTACCAAGCAAGGGGCCAGGGATATGGCTTAGTTGGTAAAATGCCTGCCATGCAAGTATAAGAACCAGAGTTCAGATCCCCAGCAACCTGTGTAAAAAGGTACATTGTGCTCCTGTAATCCCAGTGCTGGGAAGCACACCCAGTCTATCAGTTTGGCCTATAATCTATGAAGGGAATTTTTTTTTGATTCATTATTGATGTGGGAGGGACTATCTCTTTTTTAATAATAAAATTTAATTGTTAGAGAATTTTAGAGAAATGTTCCATATAACAGTATAAATCAATACAGTACTTCTAATGAACAGTCTACCAACAAGTACCAAAGTATAAATTGTGCATAAAATTTTATCTAGTAAATTTATTTATAGGAATTTATGTTGAGAAAAATATGTATGTACTGTGGGATATCTATCACAGCATTATATACAATGGTGAATTATGAGAAACATGTCAAAATTAAATACATAAGTAATAAATTATGAAATTACTTGTAGTCATTTCTATAATTAAAATGCTATATTGTAGGCTAAAACTTTAGAAGCCAATATTATCATCATCACATACTTTCACATTAAAAATATGATTAAAATAAATTAAATCACTTTGTAAAAACATTATGCAATTGGAAATTTTTTCTCACAGATCAACTCTTACAGTTTTATAGGCCATTCATTTTTTCTCCTTTGAAATGACAAAGGAAAGTTGACTTCAGTCAAAATAGCATACAACCTAATCTCATAAGTCACACATTTAATGTTACTTGTTTCCTGTAGGTTTTGAAAACCTTACTACTGTCACACTCGACTAGAAATAAGTTGACAATTCCTGACTAAATTCAGAGAAAATAAATATTAGTCTTCTAAAATATAGAGGACTCACCTCCCTAATATGAGCATAAAATTCAAATATCTTCAATGTTCTCCCTTGAAGACATGTTAGCTTCACTCTGAGCAAAGAGCACCATTCCTTTGCATTTCCCAAGGCCATTACACTGAGACTCATCAGATACCTATAACACTTGCTGAAGTTACCCCTTACATATTTCTATTTGACCAGCACGAAGTGTCCTTGGGAGGGACTATCTCAACGTGGGTGGTGCCACTCCTGGGCTGGTGATTCTGGGATGCATAAGAAAACAGGCTGAGCAAGCCGTGGAGAGGAAGCCAGTAAGCAGCACCCCTCTGCAGCTCCTGCTACAGATCTAGACTCCAGGTTCTGCTTGAGCTCCTTCCCTGGTTTCCCTTGACAACAGACTCGAAACTGTAAGTCATATAAATCCTTTCCTTTCCCTAAACTGCTTTTGGTCAGTGTTTTATCAAAGCAACAGAGAAACAAAGTAGGACACTTATAAATACCAGGATGACTTCCAGAATAGAATATTTTGGATTTAGCAGATTTTTCAAAGCAGATGCTGCTTTTCTGCCTAGTACCAAAATACGATGTTCTTTTACTGCAGCTGGTAGCACATGACGAAAAGAAAACATACTGACAACCCTTTATTCAACCAGTAAGTGAACGATTTAAATATTGGCTTAAGGAGCACCTTCAAGGCAGCATCTCAGAGACCATGTTCATTGACGGCTTCTTCACCATTCAAGTCTGTTTGGACATAAAGACTGATAATGAACTCGGGTGTCTCACAGACTAATTTGTCCTCATGTTTAATGTGAGTCTGAATCACTTGGGGTCTTGTTAAAATAAAATGCAAGTTCTGATTCAGTTGGTCTGGATTGGGCCCCAAGATGCTGCAGTCTGGACTAGTTACCAGGTGGTGCTGATGTTGCCAATCCTTGGGTCACTCTTTGAGCTGTTAAGGAGCTGGATAACTTTCCATCATAGAAAGACACCTTTGGAAGGCAATTTGTGTTAGTGGCTGATGGAAATCCTTGGTGGCCCCACAAATGAGAGCAGGGGTAGGGGAGGAAGACCATTTGATGACATAACAGTAAAAAATATGATACAAATAATACAAATAAAAATGATGTTAGAGTCCGTGAAGTAACATTCCATTAATTATGAAACAGGTACAGAGAATAGGCATTATGTAAGAGACTGTAGGAACACCAGCCTATGAGCAAGTTGGCTGGAAGTCCCTTCACTCTGTGCATCTTACATGGGGGGGAGCGGGCAGCTCTTGTTGCAGTTGGGTAGCACCCTGGTATGTACTGTATGTGCCTGCTGTTTACTTGGAGCAAAGGAAATTCTACCAGGTGAATTCATTAGCATTTCTTTTGAGGAGAAAACACTCTGATTGCTTAATGAATGTTCAATGACGACAGGGAAAGGTGATTTTCAGATGCACATCTATTCACTGCCCAAGACATATTGCTGTATTCAGTAAGTGTTTTTGTTTTCCCTCCAAAGCTCCAACAAACTCAAAACACTGACATGTGGAGGCTGCTGAGAGGCTGGATCTGCTAGTGAAGGTTCCTTTTCCTCACAGTGCAGCAGATATCACATCCTCTGTGACACTAATCGTGTCCCATTCAGCAGACATAGCTCATAGGTTGAAACCTTGGGGTTCATTGCTGAAGACCACACATTGTTATGGCTTTAGTGTTATGAGGGCTGTAGGCCATCACTGGGGCTTACACAAAAGGGTAGAACATGCTTGTAACATACATGCATCATAGCAACCCTTGTCAACTCTGTAGCTCCTTAGGAGTAAAACATAGATGGCAACCAAGACGCATTGCACAGATTTTATTCTAATTCGTGGAACGGGGCTTCAAGGCCAAGGGCTGCTGTTGACCCTGCCAGACCCTGGCTCACTCCTCCCTGACTCCCTGATCCCCAAAGAGCTCTGCCTAGTCCCCTGGTGGCTGAGCAGAGAGCTTGGTGTTCTAAATACTTTTCTGTTTATTACTGACCATGGGAGCACCTTGAATTGTATTGTTTTATTTTACATGTTTGCACCTATAGCATCTATAGCATTAAATATAATCTTTGTATTTAAGGATGTCTTCGTGAACATGAACCAATATCTTCTGTACGCTTGAGCGCAAGTCTTCCAGTCAGCCTTAAGTTTCCCTTGACTTCCTTGAGTCAGAGGAGGTGGAAGGTTTCCACCCCACCATGCTATTAATACTGCAAAGAACACCCAGAGACCTTCATTCAGAGCAGAATTCCTAGTGTAACCACAGGGTTTGGCCCGGCTGCCTATGGAATGCTCTTGACATTCTTGGTCCTGTCTTCCCTCGGACTCCTGACACTGGGGAGAAGCTAACTCCCAGAGTGAGCCAGCCTGTGCTCTGCCCTGGGTTTAGTTTTAACTTTCTCTTTGTTCTCTAACTGTTTCTTTTCTCAAAGTGCCTATCTTCCTTTGTAAGCAACTCGGTTTTCCTGACCTCTTTTTCTTTTCTGTTTCTAATGTCCCAGAAAAGATGACTGCTTCTGGGAATACAAATACTTGGGCAGCCTTATCAATGAAGTTGGTATCACCAAGAGAAGAGCTGGTCAGCTGTAGCTCTCTCTAAAGTGTGTACACTTTGTAGCCAGGCATGTGAACAAGGTAAGATTTCAGAACAGCATGAACTGGCTAGATAATACTGTCCAGCACAATGCCAGACCTGTTTACAACCCAAAACCTCCACTCAAAGTTTCATCCCCTTTCTTTCAGGAACGTTTGGTTGGTGAATGTCACATGGCTTCTGTGTGTTCTTTTTGAGGCACAGTGTTCCTGTGTAGCCCAGGCTAGACTTGAATTCATGATCCTCCTGCCTCAGCCTTTGTACTGCTGGGATTATAGGCTTGTACCACTATTTGCAGCTCTATTATATAGTATTTTGAGAGGTTTGCTTCAACTCAGATACTTCTTCTGGAGGATGCTAGATTCCCTACAGTTGTCACTCATAGGAACTGAGCCTCAAATAGTGACTTTTTTTTTTTTTAAATTCAAATTTTAGATTGGTATGTATGTATGTATGTATGTATGTATGTATGTATGTATTTTGAGACAAGGCCTCCCTATATAGCTTGGCTGGATGGGAACTTGCTCCACAGACCAAGCTGGCATTAAATTGACTGAAATCCTTGTGCCCCTGCTTCCTAAGTGCAGGGTTCACAGACATGAGCTACCATGCCTGGCTTAGTTTATTTCCTCTAAACACTGTGGGCGTGTCTGTTTTCCTTCTGTTTCCTTGTTGGTGGGAACTGTGGATGGCCACATTCTCTTCATTTGCCAACAATCTTACAGACCAGAAATCTCCCAAATGATTCTTATATAGCTAACCATACACAGCATCTTCACCTTCACAAGATCAAACCCCACTTCTCATCAGAACTTCAGGGCTTAAGATTTTACTTTGCACCTTTGTAGTTCTTGGTTTAGGTTGTGGTGTGTAATAGCGTCTCTAGTTGCTCTTAGAAATACCTTTTCTTGGCAGAAATAAGACTAGATTTCTTACTGTGAACGTGGTTTTGATGTGTCTTAGCTTAGGCTGTTCAGCTCTACTGAAAAATCAACCATCAAAGTGAAAAAATATCTGTCAAACTGGCTACTTGATTACATGGCAGTTTCCTATGGATTTGCAGGCCTATTGTTGGGAAGGTCAGTTCTCGTCACTAGTTCATTACCAGTGTGGTGGATTACTACTTTGTCAGTAGGAGCTTAGCTACATGAAACTACACATTTAAATGTGGCTGAAAGCTGTAGAAGAATAGCACAACTCTACTGATCCACCCGTGGAACTCCAACTGGGTATGGGTGATGCCAGTACAGTACAGGGCAGGGCCCGCAGGGCCTGGGTGGGAAGCAGATGCCAGGATTGCCTCAGCTCTGCACTGCACACTGCTGTCAGTGTCTTATCTGCACACTGAGGCTTGTGCTACATACAGGTTCTGAGGCCTTTTCTGTTCCCACATGGATATCAGCTGCCATTTGTTAACTTTGGAGACTATGAGCAACTCTTACTTTTGATTTCTACGACTCTTTGTATTTAATTCTCACAGTAGTTAGTCACTCTTGGGGGAGAAAGACAATTTTGTGAAATTGTCAGGTCCTCCTATAAAGATCTCATTGGTCCATTATGGGGATGACGGCATGGGGAGCGAGTTGCCTCTTGATTGCATACGTTTGAACAAATTCTCCTTGGTGGAGCCAATGTAGGCTTTCAGCTCTTCCTCCAGAACAAGAGGAAGTGAGGAGCAGCACCCCAGCATGATGTAGCCCATGCCATACTGTAGCAAACCTGGCTCATAGCACTAACATCGTTATAGGACCAGGTACTCATCACTGCGTGTGAGGAATGAATGGTAGCACACAACATTGTGGCTCATGTGTATTTGACTTCCATGTGTAAAGGCAGGCAGTTCATTCTTGTTTTTCTAAATGTCAAGCTTTGGCCTACAGAACTCCAGTTTCTTTTAAGAGGACACGTGTGTGTGTGTGTGTGTGTGTGTGTGAGTGTGTGTGTGTGTGTGTGTGTGTGCATATATGTTTGTGCATGCATGTATATGTGTGCTTCAGAAAATTTTTAGCCATTATATGGGAGAGAAGAAACACAGTACTAACATGTAGAAGAAGCAAAAATATATTTCAGAAATTCTAAACAACAAACAACCAAACCCCCCAAAGACTGAAGGGGTGTCATGGAAGGACCCATATCATATAATCTTCTTCTCTGGTTCTTCTAAGAGCAGAAAAGACTAAAAAGATTGAGAATTTTTTTTTACGAACAGAGGAAGCTCCAAGCTAGAAAAAGTAAAATAATTTCTTATTGCTAAGGTATGATTTACTGATGTAATAAAATTAAAAAAGAGATAAATCAGCTTCCCTGGGTAATTCCAGGGCATTTGTAAGCAAATAAGGCTAACCAGGGCCCATCCCAGCCTCTAATTACAGCACGGGAGTCCCTGGCTGTTTGGAACTGTCCTGTCAGGTGCAGGATTCCTCAGTGGGAGCATTTCCTGCTCAGGGCCAAATGCTTAACCTCGTCCTCCATGGACATTTGAGAGAAGGCATTAAGGAAAGGGGGAGGTAATGATTTCATACTTGCTGAGACTAGATGCTGCCCTTAATGGAAGCTTATATGGAGCCAAGCTGAGTAGCACCTAAAGCAAGTGTAAAGTAGAGGCACTTTGACCCTGAAGGATTCTGGAACTCTTATTTTTAAATGTCTGGTGTCCATAAATCACCTTTCTCTTCCTTTTTTTTTTTACTCTTTTTTTTTTTGGTCAGGCTATGACTGGGGAACACACAGATCTAGGCACAGGAGAAAATGTGAACAGAAAGAAGGAGAAGACATTGTGTGAGCAGGGTGGGTCAGGCCCACTCGGCTGGATTGGGAAGATGGCTTTGCCATATTATTGTCCTGACCAATTTAAATGAAAAGTAGAAGGCTCTTTCTTCTAAGACAGTCCATTTTCGGTTTGAATGACACTACTGTCATTTTGCAAGAGCAGACTCCCTGTCACCTGAAGCATTTGTAGGACGATCTTTGGCCAAACTTGGGGAGCTGTAATAATTCACAGGATGTTTTCTTTTAAATAGGTTAAAAACATTATAAGTCTGTAAGTTTACAGAAGTTGTAAATTTTTTTTTGTCATGTCAGAGGTACACGACAGCTCTAAGAACATTGGTGGACATCCACTGTCAGTTGGCGTGAGCACAATCCAGCTTGTCTTTCAATTATTTTGATGTGGATTTGTAAGGCTCAAGTGATCAGATACCAGGAAACTACAAATGAGTGTTAAGGTGCTTGGGTAATAGAACGTACACAGAAGAAAATGTTGGTGTTGTATTCCCACGCTTGGTGAAGCCGTGAACTAAGACCACCAGGACTTCCGGTTGGTTCATAACTGTGGGACGGATTATCACTCTGCTTACATCACCTCACCAGGGCACAGTCTGAATGTGGCTCTGCATTCTCCATACGCAGTGTGGATGGTCTGGTTGGCTTGGAGGCTGTGGCAGTGGCTTACAGGATACTGAGCTGGGAAGCTGGCAGGGCACGGGGACAGGCGTTCGGATGCAGGAATTCCTTTCTAGTCATGCCCTTGTTTTTGGCTAGAGTTGGGTTCCAGAGACCGGCTGCCCTCCATACCCTTGCATGGCAGGGAGATGGGTCTCAGGCAACTTCAGATAACTGCACAGCAGCCTTGGCACCCTAAGCAGCCTTTCTTTTTTTTCTTGGGGTGGAAAATGGTGAGGATGGCTTCATCAAAAACCGCTTTGAGACCCTTCTGAGTCAGGGCAGAACATTCCAAGTAGCACTGTGCTCCGATCTTAAACAGAAAGAAAGAGAGAAAGTCATGAGTGCCAACCCTCCGATTTGCCAGGTCCCATGTCAACTCGTTATACAGACAGCCTGTGACCAGTGTCCTTTCATTTCCATAAGGAATGTGGCAGCGACATTCAAGTGACGAGGCTCTTCTGTGTGGGAAAAGGCAGTGCCACTGGCCCTAAAGAGCAGCTAAGAAGCAGCCACCATAAATTATACTTGATTGCTATATATCTCTTGGCAATATGATCCCATTTGCTATTATTATTCAATATCAGTAAACTTCAAAATTTAAATGAAAACATTAAAACATGAAGAAATAAAAATCATAGAAGATATCATTAATAGAGACACTTTTCTGTATATTTTTTATGTTTAAGTGATATGTATTTTGTACTGGATTAGTGTTCTATTTTGAATTATTATACCAATTGCTAATTGTTAAAATACATTATTATTGTTTTTTATGATGATGAGAAGTATATGTGTGTGGGAATTTTGCCTGCATGGTATATCTGTACACCATGTGCATGCAGTGCCAATAGAGTCCAGAAGAGGACATCAGATTCTCTGGAGCTAAAGTTATAGACAGTTGTATGTTATGTGGGTGCTGGGAATTGAACCCGGATTCTTTGGAAGAGCAACCAGTGCTTTTAACTACTGAGTCATCTTTCTAACTCTTTGAAGATTAAAAAAATGATTTCATAGTATGGGTTATATGAGAATTAGAAAATCCCATGAGAAGTGGAGAAACCGTTGGTTCTCATTAAGAAAATCACTGGCCAGGAAGGCTGTGCTTGGCTGTCGGCTTTGGTAAAGGAGGAGACCTGAGTGTTATTGTCTCACAAGCTCACATGAGCCAACTGTGTGCTGAGGGCCTCTGAATATTAAGGACATCTGGAGAATTACCCACCCGCCTCCTTTTCCATTTTCCATTTTGAAACTAACTTTTTAAAAAAGCAGATCAAATGCAGAAGAGGTTGGCTGGATATTGGACCTGGAAACTATGGCGGACCAATGGCTGGAGAAACTAGGAGGCAGAAGCATGAGGGTATTACAGATGGGAGTTTGTGGGTAGCACACAGGGATGCTGGGGGAGAAAGCAGCTGTGACTGGTGTCCCCACTAGAATGGACGATCCCCTCAGCTTCCAAAAATTCACGCTGGACTCATTTTCCTAGTTTTCTATACAATCAGAGATTTAGAGTTTTATTTAATGTATAATTGAAAGAAACATTCTGGGGGTCAGTCGGGATACAGATGTCAGATGCTTTTGTCTGTCACTAGGAAGCTTGTATAAAGTGGAATGAAGAAAAACTTGTGGTTTAGCTTAGACAAGAAAGGATGCAGCCCGGGCAAGGTAAAATGAGCATTCAGCCAGAAGGAGAGAGAATTACATGTAAAATCTTTGTATCTTGAGATGTGTGTGTGTGTGAGAGAGAGAGTGTGTGTATATATGTGAGACAGTTGTGTGTGTATACGTGAATGTGTGTATGTGTATATTAGAGAATGTGTTAATGTTTGTGTGTGTTAATGTATGTATGTGTGTGTGGGAGTGTGTGTATGTGAATATGTATATGTTTGTGTGAGAGTGTGTGTGAGTGTGTATGTGTGTGTATGCATGTATGAGAGAGTATGTGTATGCATGTGCGTGCAAGTGTGTGTGTTGATGTGTGTGTGTTGAGGTCAGAGGAGAATATCAGGTGTCCTACTCCATCACTCTCTGTCCTGTTCCCTTGAGGTAGGGTCTCACTGAACCTGGAGCTTGCTGCTTTGATTACATTGGTTGGCTAGTGATCTGGAATCTGCCTGTCTCTGCCCTGATGCTAGGGTTACTGGCTTCTAGGTGGGTGCTGGGGATTTGAACTCAGGTCCTTACGTTTGGAAAGCAAGTACTCCTGCATGACCAGTCATCTCCCCAGCCCTTGAGGTGTATATTGCTTTTCTTATTCTATGACCTTTATACTCGGTCCAGTAACAAGTTGGCTGAGCTAACAGTCACTGAGATGGGATTGTTGAAAGGTCACAGATATGAAGACTCAGTATGAAACGAAATTGTTTTGGTCAGGTCCAGAAATTTATTTCAAAATTTTTCCTACAGACAGCATGTACTTTTTTGGTAGGTGTTCTTTTCTGACAAGAATGGCAGGGAATTGAAGCCATCAGTGATTGATGAAAACTTACTTTATGGATTTTGTTTTGATAATGGTTTGGCCTTTAGATTTGGAAAAAACTTCAAAAACTTATTAAAAACAGGATAGGAGAGAGAGAGGAAAATGGGGTAGAGACTTTTTTTTCCCCTAACAATGACATGAAATGTCATCTGCTGCCTTCGGGAATTGATATGCACACATATAAAAACACAGCAGGTAAAGGACTAACTGACTGTGCTTGCTTGTAATGTAATGGCTCTGTCCGTTATGCAGAGCCTTAAAAACGTGATGTAGGCTATTGCATTTGGACAAACTTCTCACAATGATTCCAAAGCCCCAGACTGATTCTGAAAATTCCAAGAGTTTGGCTGACTTCCGTTCATTCACTCTGGGATCCTGAGAGATGAGTAGAGCTTGCTCCCTTCCTCCCCACAGTGCTGCCAACTGACAGAGCTTTAGCACATTAGCCTGTCAGCCTGAGCCTCTGAATGAGGCAGGAGGAGCCCAAACTTGTCTCTTCCAATTCTGACATGGGGAAAGATAACGAGACAGTCCATAAAGGCGCTGTTGTGTGAGAAGGTTAACGTAACATTACGGTGTGCTGATAGTTCCAGGAAAAGTAGCCAAGGGATTTCGGGTGTGATTTGGGATGTCCGTGTGAGACACAGAGCCCAGTTGTGAGGTGATTGTTTTGCCATGCTCTACGTGCTCAGGGGGTCAGAGAGGAGAGTTTGTTGTGGTTCATGGAAAGTGCACAGACATGTTAAAAAGAATGCTCAAAAATTCATTAGGGTCACCAAAGATTGAAATGGAGAATTGTGTCAAGGAAACGCACCCCTTCTTGTTTACATCGGTGCCCTTCCCTGGTCCTTGGAGCCAAATGACCTACTCAGTTATGTGTTTAGGACCCATCTGTAAAAGCTCAGAGACTCCTTGTTTAGACACACATGTGTGCAGCTTTTAGCAGGCTTGACCAAGCTGACACCTTTCAAGGAAGTAAAACAAAACAAAGGAGAGATTGAGGCTGCAAACAGAACAGCTTTCTTACATTAAGGTGCATTGTTCCCACATGTGGGAAACATGCCACAATGGTACACAACATACAAGATCTGATGGGAAGAGAGGAAAACAAGCCAACTTGTAACAGGCCAAATCAAGCGAAATGGCAAGCTAATACTTTCCCCTCCCTTGACTGGGGTGGGGTGCACTGAAGAAGCACAGCAGTATCTAGAAGGGTTGGGGACTGGAGCCCTGCTGACAGCATTCTTGCCTGCAATGGACAAAGCCTAGACTTTGATTCCCAGCTCTGTATAAAATCAGATGTGCTGATACCAACCAGCAAGGGATAGAGGTAAAAGGATCAAAGTTATCCTCAGGTACACGGAGAGTTCAAGGTCAGTCTGGGCTACCTAAGAACATACTGAAAACCAAAACAAAAAACAGTAGCTAGAAGGAACAGAAGCAAATGTCTTCCCAGCTGCAGACAAGTCTGAGGGCAAGCCAACAGGGATAGTCTGCAGAGCCAGGGCTTATGGTATGTTAGTTCACTGTGGTGCCACAGGAACCAAGGAAGTAAGACTTGTGGCAGCACATTTACCGGCCCAGGAGCTGGCCCTAACTTGTGGAGATAAGGATTCGTCCATCTCTAAAAGCAGGCGTTAGAACTGCTTGCTCTGCTCTGCTGTTCCTAGAAGTCTTTGGAAAAGGAGTCCCAAACTGAAGAATTTGTTTGCAGATTCTAGGAAGGAGGCAAAGAGTACCGTGGCCGGAGCATCGACTCAGAATCTCTCTCTGCCGCTCACCTCTCTAAACCTCATTTCCCTCTAGGGGAATTTTGACAATAATACCCACACCACAGGAGGTGCTTCGAGGATTAACTAAGAGGAAGCCTGTGCCCTGCCCAGGATCAGATCATCACTGCATAAATCACTATTATAATATCACTATTATAAAATCACTATTATAATGAAGTATCTGACAAAGGAGTCAAAGACTGAGAACCTAAAAAAGGTCTCTGTAATTACACAAATCGTCACGAAACCAATTTAAAACAAAACAAAACAAAACAAAACAACTCACTTGTTATCCTCTAGATTGGATTTCATATGCTCAACATGATTGTAAACCAGAGAGCAGTTGCTAGGAGAGGCTGGCAAAAGGTAATCAAGCGATGAGCTCAGCCACTGTTTTTAAAATAAAGCTGGAATGAAACCAGAGGCTTTGGGGTGACTCAAAACAAATAGCAACTTTCCAAACTTGGATTGAGGCTAGGAAGCTACTGGACAAAGGCGGGGACAGTCCTAGAGGCAGAGAGAGAGCAGGCTGCTGCAGAAACAGTGGGCCCTCCTGCTAAGAGCCACATACAGTACACACATTAACATGCATGCTAGTGAGAGCATCTGAGGCTGGATGCTGGAGGAGAGCCCACAGATCCATTCATTTTCCCAGGGGCCACACATATGGCTGGAGAAGACTGGGGATGATGGTTTGGTGCCCAGATGCTGGTGTACACACAGCTGGGTTCAAATATGTCTGTGATTCAGGCACGCTTATCTCCCAGGGCCATTTCCTCACCTCTAAGAGGCTTTGCATGCAATATCTCCCTAGATGGCTCATAGGACTGTGGCAGAAATAGGAAAGGTTCAAGCATGTGTGTGATGTCCTTATGCACTGTACCCATAAAACACCACCGCCAATCCACTTCCAGAGAATGCGTCATATGCCATTTGGGACCTTTAAACAAGTTTTAATAAGAGAAATCCCATTATCTGTCTGTCTGTCTGTCTCTATCATCTATCTATCTATCTATCTATTTATCTACTATTTATCTATTATCTATCTATCTATCTATCTATCTATCATCTATCCATCTATTTTTTGCTAAAGAGTAATTCGTAGTTAATGTAGTTAATGTTATTCTTGACTGGTTTGTTGAAGGTGACTAACTGCTTGCGGGCATACATTTCTTGGGGTTAGTTACTTCGAAAGTAGAACATTAAAAATGTAAACTCTCCTGCTTGGATTAATGGACTAAGTCAAGGAGGAAGATGATTCAAATTAGAGAAATTTGGCCCCTACATCTCCTTCTGCACATGTATTCGTTATAGTGGCTGCTCTGCTCATGTCGTGGTGACAATGGGCAGGCAGAGATTTGGCGTCTGGAAAATACATTTTGAAGCACTTCTGTAACAAGATCACTGTTTATGGCCAACTCTCAGAAGTGAAGAATGGTCAGAGGAGGTAACTCCAGCTTCGCCCTGTCAAACAGCCACTTAGATTCCCCACCCTGTTACTCTCAGCTGTGTGGTATGTTTCCATATGCTATTTGTAACGCTGTCCAGACTAAGTGGCTATTCATTATAGGAAGAGAAGGATTAGACAAAGAGAACCCTGCCAGATTTCAAATCCAATTCTCTACCTGGAAAAAAAAATCACAAAGCACCTCATGTGGGGTCATTTAGATGAGTTACACTGATAATAAACAGGGAGGTTTACAGATGTACACCTAATGATTCCCCTTAATTCATTCTAAATGTGGCAAGACCATGGTCTAGACACTGCTGAAGCAAAATGGTAAGTGCTTAGCTGTTGAAACTCTTGAAGTATCTTAATGAAAAACAGAAGGTGCCGGCTGATGGGAACACTCTCCAAAATGGCTCCTTCCAGCTCTTGTAGAACAAGAAAGAAGCACAACATAAAGATTTGAAACACATTGCAGTGCAAGGCAAAATCCTGTGTAGCTCACCCATCCCTGAACGCTCAATTCAAATGTGATCATACCGCTTTCGCCAGCTTCACACCATGCTCATAGGTGAGGGGCTTCTCCTTCATGTACAGCAGACGTGCCAAGGTTTTGGGGTCATCTCGGAGATCAATCTGGAACAAAGATATGGTAACTATTTTCAGGCCTTATCAGTTATTTTCTCTTTCTCTCTCTCTCTCTCTCTCTCTCTCTCTCTCTCTCTCTTCCTCCCTCTCCTTCCCCTTCCTCTCTCCCCTCCTTTTCCCCCCTCTATCTCTCATTGTTTGAGACAGGGTTTCTCTGTGTAGCTCTGCCTATCCTGGAACTCACTCTGTAGACCAGGATGGTCTCGAACTCACAGAGATCCACCTGCCTCTGCCTTCCAAGTGCAGGGATTAAAGGCGTGTGCCCAGCATCTTTTTGTTTTTTAACTTGAACGCAGCAGGGTGGTCTTATATATTCTTCTTGAAAGCAGTTACCCTGGCTGCTGAGAACATCCTCCGGTGGAATGATGGAATGAGTACCTTTTAGTGATTACTCATCTGGCTACAACTTATAAATTAAATAATTGTTTTTGAGGCTTTGGATCCATTGTTCCCCCTCCCCCAATCAAATCTTGACCTTTAAAGGGTTGGGGATTTGCTACCTGTGAGACCTTTTCAACAGATAACAAATGCACAGGGAGGCCTTGCAAGGCAGTTCCAGTGAGGAGAGGCCAAGGCAGTTCCAGTGAGGAGAGGCCAGAGGGTTCCTCTAGCAAAGCAGCAGAATATCTCTCAAGGGGGAGAAGCTTTGAGGGCAGCAGGTGAAAGACTGGACACTTTACTAAATGTTGGGGTCACTCTCAAATGTTACTGTGCATGTGGGCACATAGGGCTTGCTTCCTGCAGGAAGTCGGTGTTGTCTTACTTGGATTCCACTGATTGGAACAATCCTTATGCAAAGTCATAGTTTTATGTTTTCATTTGTTTTTCTATTTTTCTTACTCATTCGACTTAGTGACTATTTTTTTTTTATTTGATACTTTCTTTACATTAAAAATGTTTTCCCCTTTCCAGGTCTCCCCTTTGGAAACCCCTTATACCATCCCCCCTCCCCTGCCTCTATGAGGGTATTCCCCCCACTCTCCCATCTTCCCTCCCTGGCATTCCCCTACACTGGGGCATCTAACACCCTTAGGCCCAAGAGCCTCTCCTCCCACTGATGGACAACAAAGCCCTCAGCCACGTATGTGGCCAGCACCATGGGTCCCTCCATATGCATTCTTTGGTTGATGATCCAGTCTCTGGGAGCACGGGGGTGGGGGGTGGGGTGGGGTGGGGTGGGGGTGCGGGTGGGAGGCTGACCAGTTGACATTGTTGCTTCTTTCCCATGCGGCTGCAAACTCCCTAAGCTCCTTCAGTCCCTTCTCCAACTCCTCCATCTGGGACCTCACACTCAGCTCAATGGTTGCTGTGAATTGAATCTTGGGTATTCCGAACTTTTAGGCTAATATCCACTTATTAGTGAGTACCTACCGTGTTTGTTCTTTTGTAACTGAGTTACCTCACTCAGGATGATATTTTCAGGTTTTATCCATTTGCCTGCGAATTTCATGAAGCCATTGTTTTTAATAGCTGAGTAGTATTCCATCGTGTAAATGTACCACATTTTCTGTATCCATTCCTCTGTTGAGGGACATCTGGGTTGTTTCCAGCTTCTGGCTATTCTAAATATGGCTGCTATGAGCACAGTGGAGCATGTGTTTTTATTACATGTTGGAACATCTTCTGGGTATATGCCCAGGAGTGGTATAGCTGGGTTCTCAGGAAGTATTATGTCCAATTTTCTGAGGGTCCGCCAAACTGATTTCCAGAGTGGTTGTACCAGCTTGCAATCCCACCAGCAATGGAGGTGTGTTCCTCTTTCTCCATATCCTCACCAGTATCTGCTGTCACTTGAGTTTTTTTTTTATCTTAGCTATTCTGACTGGTGTGAGGAGGAATCTCAGGGTTGTTTTGATTTGCATTTCCCTGATGACTAAGGATGTTGAACATTTCTTTAGGTGCTTCTCAGCCCTTCAAGATTCCTCAGTTGAGAATTCTCTGTTTAGCTCTGTTCCCCATTTTTTGATAGGGTTATTTGGTTCTCTGGAGTCTAACTTCTTGAGTTCTTTGTATATATTGGATATTAGCCCTCTATCAGATGTAGGATTGGCAAAGATCTTTTCCTAATCTGTTGGTTGCCGTTTTGTCCTTTGCCTTACAGAAGCTTTGCAATTTTATGAGGTCCCATTTGTCGATTCTTGATCTTAGAGCATGAGCCATTGGTGTTCTGTTCAGGAACTCTCCCTCTGTGCTCATGTGTTTGAGACTTTTCCCCACTTTCTCTTCTATTAGATTCAGTGTATCTGGTTTTATATGGAGGTCCTTGATCCACTTGGACTTGAGCTTTGTACAGGGAGCTAGGAATGGATCAATTTGCATTCTTCTACATGTTGACCACCAGTTGAGCCAGCACCATTTGTTGAAAATGCTCTCTTGTTTCCACTGGATGGTTTTATCTCCTTTGTCAAAGATCAAGTGACCGTAGGTGAGTGGGTTCATTTCTGGGTCTTCAATTCTATCGCATTGATCTATCTGCCTGTCACTGTACCAATACCATGCAGTTTTTTATCACTACTGTTCTGCAGTACAGCTTGAGGTCAGAGATGCTGATTCCCTCAGAAGTTCTTTTATTGTTGAGAATAGTTTTTGCTATCCTGGGTTTTTTGTTATTCCAAATGAATTTGAGGATTGCTCTTTCTAAGTCTATGAAGAATTGTGTTGGAATTTTGATGGGAATAGCTTTGAATCTGTAGATTGCTTTCAGCAAGATGGCCATTTTAACTATATTAATCCTGCCAATCCATGAGCATGGGGGGTCTTTCCATCTTCTGAGTTCTTCTTCGATTTCTTTCTTCAGAGACTTGAAGTTCTTGTCATACAGATCTTTCACTGTTTGGTTAGAGCCACACCTAGATATTTTATATTGTTTGTGACAATTGTGAAGGGTGTCATTTCTCTAATTTCTTTCTCAGCCTGTTTATCCTTCTAGTATAGGAAGGCTACTGATTTGCTTGAGTTAATTTTGTATCTGGCCACTTTGCTGAAGGTGTTTATCAGCTGTAGCAGATCTCTGGTGGAGTTTTTTGGGTCACTTAAGTATACCATCATATCATCTGCAAATAGTGATATTTTGATTTCTTCCTTTACAATTTGTATCCCTTTGACCTCCTTTTGTAGTCTAATTGTTCTAGCTAGAACTTCGAGTACTATATTGAATAGATAGGGATAAAGTGGACAGCCTTGTCTAGTCCCTGATTTTAGTGGGAATTCTTCAAGTTTCTCCCCATTTAGTTTGATGTTGTCTACTGGTTTGCTGTATATTGCTTTTACTATGTTTAGGTATGGGCCTTGAATTCCTGATCTTTCCAAGACTTTTATCATGAAGGGATGTTGAATTTTGTCAAATGCTTTTTTCAGCATCTAATGAAATGACCATGTAGTTTTTTTCTCTGAGTTTGTTTATGTAGTGGATTACATTGATGGATTTCTAGGTTTTGAACCACCCCTGCATCCCTGGAATGAAGCCTACTTGATCGTGATGAATGATCATTTTGATATGTTCTTGGATTCTGTTTGCGAGAATTTTATTGAGTATTTTTGCATCGATATTCATAAGGGAAATTGGTCTGTAGTTTTCTTTCTTTGTTGGGTCTTTGTGAGGTTTTGGTATCAGTGTAACTGTGGCCTCACACAATGAATTGGGTAGTGTTCCTTCTGTTTCTATTTTGTGGAATAGATTGAACAGTATTGGTATTAGGTCTTCTTTGAAGGTCTGATAGAATTCTGCACTGAACCCATCTTGTCCTGGGCTTTTTTTGGTTGGGAGACTTTTAATGACTGCCTCCATTTTCTTAGGGGTTATGGGGCTGTTTAGATGGTTTATCTGATCCTGACTTAACTTTGGTATTTGGTATTTGTCTAGAAAATTGTCCATTTCCTCCAGATTTTCCAATTTTGTTGAGTATAGGCTTTTGTAGTAGGATCTGATGATTTTTAGAATTTCCTAGGATTCTGTTGTTATATCTTCCTTTTCATTTCTGATTTTGTTAATTTGGATACTGTCTCTGTGCCTTCTGGTTAGTCTGGCTAAGGGTTTATCTATCTTGTTGATTTTCTCAAAGAACCAGCTCCTAGTTTTGTTGATTCTATGTATAGTTCTTTTTGTTTCAACTTGGTTGATTTCAGCCCTGAGTTTGATTATTTCTTGCCTTCTACTCCTGTTGGGTGTATTAGCTTCTTTTTGTTCTAGAGCATTCATTTGTGCTGTTAAGCTGTTAGTGTATGCTCTCTCCAGTTTCTTTTTGGAGGCACTCAGAGCTATGAGTTTTCCTCTTAACACTGCTTTCATTGTGTCTCATAAGTTTGGGTATGTTGTACTTTCATTTTCATTAAATTCTATAACGTCTTTGATTTCTTTCTTTATTTCTTCCTTGACCAAGTTATCATTGAGTAGGGCATTGCTCAGCTTCCATGTATATGTGGGCTTTCTGCTGTTGTTGTTGCTATTCATGATCAGCTTTAATATGTAGAAATATGACAGGAGGCATGGGATTATTTCAATCTTCTTATAGCTGTTGAGATTTGTTTTGTGATCAATTATATGCTCAATTTTGGAGAAGGTACCATGAGGTGCTGAGAAGAAGGAATATTCTTTTGATTTAGGATGAAATGTTTTATAGATATCTGTTAAACCCATTTGGTTCATAGCATCTGTTAGTTTCACTGTGTCTCTGTTTAGTTTATGTTTCCAAGATCTGTCCATTGTTGATAGTGGGGTGTTAAAATTTCCCACTATTATTGTGTGAGGTGCAATGTGGGCTTTGAGCTTATTAAAGTTTCTTTTATGAATGTGGGAGCTCTTGCATTTGGGGCATAGATGTTCAGAATTGAGAGTTCTTGGTAGATTTTTCCTTTGATGAGTATGACGTGTCCTTCCTTATCCTTTTTGATGACTTCTGGTTGAAAGTTGATTTTATCCAATATTAGAATGCCAACTCCAGCTTGTTTCTTGGGACCATTTGCTTGGGAAATTGTTTTCCAGTCCTTTACTCTGAGGTAGTGTTTGTCTTTAACCCTGAGGTCCATTTCCTGTATGCAGTAAAATGTTGGGTCCTGTTTATGTATCCAGTCTGTTAGCCTGTGTCTTTTTGTTGGGGAATTGAGTCCATTGATGTTAAGAGATATTAAGGAATAGTGATTGTTGCTTCCTGTTATTTCTGATGTTATTTTTATGTTTGTGTGGCTATCTTCTTTCGGGTTGGTTGAAAGGTTGAAAGAAGGGCTGGATTTGTAGAAAGATATTGTGTAAGTTTGGTTTTGTCATGGAATATCTTGGTTTCACCATGTATGGTAATTGAGAGTTTTGCTGGGTATAGTAGCCTGGGCTGGCATTTGTGTTCTCTTAGGGTCTGTATGAGATCTGCCTAGCATCTTCTAGCTTTCATAGTCTCTGGTGAGAAGTCTGGTGTAATTCTGATAGGTGTGACTTAATATGTCACTTGGTATCTTCGGCACATGAGATTCTCTCTTCTATCTCTTGTATTCTGTTGGTGATGCTTGAATTTATGACTCCTGATCTCTTTCCTAAGGTTTTTATCTCCAGGGTTGTCTCCCTTTGTGATTTCTTTATTGTTTTTATTTCCATATTTAGATCCTGGATGGTTTTGTTCATTTCCTTTGCCTGTTTGATTGTGTTTTCCTGTACTTCCTCTTTAAGGGCTTCTAGCTGTTTACCTGTGTTCTCTTGTATTTCTTTAAGGGAGTTATTTACTTCCTTCTTAAAGTCTTCTATAATCATGATGAGAAGTGATTTTAAATCTTAGTCTTCCTTTTCTGGTGTGTTGGGGTATCCAGGGCTTGCTGTGGTGGGAGAACTGTGTTCTGATGATGCCAAGTTGCATTGGCTTCTCTTCTTTATATTCTTGCCCTTGCCTTTTTCCATCTGGTTATCTCTGGTGTTAGCTGGTCTTGCTCCCTCTTACTGTGGCTTGTCCCTCCTGCAAGCTTTTTTGTCAGGACTCCTTGGAGACCAGCTCTCTCTGAGAGGAATTTGGGTTTGGAGAACTGTGGTACAGGGTCAGCTCTGGGGTGCAGACAGAATGCAGAAGGATCCTGGCCCCAGCTGTTCCTTGGTTCCTGTGTCCTGATGGCTCTTCGAGGGTCTCTCTTGATTGAGGAATTTGAACAGAAGTGGTGATCTTCCTGTGCTTAAAGGTGTGTCGGCACTCCTGGGAGACCAGCTCTCTCCTGGCACTGAGTATGGAGCCCTGTGTCACAAGATCAGCTCCCAGGCCTCAGAAAGAAACCAGAAGGCTACTCTTTAGTCCCTGTGTCCTGAGTGTTCTGGACAGGTCTCTCTGAGCAGAGAGGCTGACCTTACCCCTGATCATAGGTTTGTCCAAACTTCTGGGAGGGTAGCTCTTTTCCTGAGCTATTTGGGTATGGAGCTGCTTGGCACAGACCACAGGTGTAAACCGGAAGGCTCCTGTCCCAGGCTGTTCCTCTGTCCCAGTGTTCTTGCAGATTCAGGGTGGGTCCCGCTGAGCAGTGGTGCCTGTCTTACCTCCACTCACAGGCTTGTCCACACTCCCTGGATGCTAGCTTTCTCCCTGCACTACTTGGTTATGGAGTTCTGTGGCACAGACTGGGGTCCCTGGCCTCAGAAGGAGACCGGAAGACTGCTATCCCAGGCTGCTTGTAGGTCCCTGTGTCCTGGAGGTTCCAGGCAGGTCCCTCTGGGCAAAGGTACTGGCTTTACCCCCTGATCACAGGCTTGTCCACAGTCCTGGAAGGATAGCTCTTTCCCTGCACTATTTGGGTATGGAGACTTGTGGCTGACTTAGTGACTATTCTAAACAGACCCTAGTCACAACGAGACTTTGAATGGCCAGTTACACATTTTGGCAGCAGGATCTAGGTTTCTCATAATGGACAGGAATTAATATTTGCAATTGAAGGTTAAAAAAAACTTCATTTAAACAGATAGTTATCATTCAGGGCATAAACGTGACTTGTACTCAGTCCTGTGAATAAAGGAGATCTACATTATATCTAAGTGAACACATACAACCTGCATCTGCCTGGGTTGTTTTTAGAAAGCACCTTTCTTTCATTTATGGTTTTAAAATTTTTCTCTTTGTCAACTAGGATTCAAAATAAGAAATCAAAAGAATCCATGTAGGAAGCAGATAGAAAGCCTTGCAGTCACAGTATGGTCCTGAGAACAGAACACTAATGCAGATTTTAAAACAGCCAAGAACTAAAGCCATTTGAACTACAAATAGTTCAGACAATCCTCAACCCACAAGAGGCTTATTGATGGAGATTCAGGCCGAGGACTCTTATCAGCTTCCTATCCCTTTCAAGGCCTTGACAGTTTATACCTGTTACTCTTAAATATGCATGCTTTAACATCCCTGATACCTGTGTGACTAAGGAGTTATGGAAATACAGGGCAGACAGTTCCTTTCTTCTCCAGCAAGGCCGTAAAAGAGGCCTGTCATGGTGTACCCTGTCTGAATATGGGGTCATTTCGACCCACACACCAATTTTGCTGCATTGAAACAATTGTGTCTAGCTTTAAAAAAATATCAGACAGTAAGTACACTTGATGCTCTTGCTTCATTACTCAGTTCAGGGCTGGGAAGAGTATCTGTTAAATAATTGTTTTGTTATTTAAAAAACAAGCCGTGAGCTTAATTTTAAAGGCCAGATCAAAACTTTCTCCTACATATTAAGTAGCCTTACAACATTTTCAACTAGATAATTGTGCACCTTCAGAACCTCTCCTCACCGATGTGATATGTCATGGTGTTCGATAGAACACGGGCTTTACCTTTCTTACATACAACCCCTCCACACCCATCACCCTCATCTTAACCTGGGTCCCAATGAGCACATAAGGCACGTGAGGCATGCAGTCCTTCAGTTCTGGGACCCACTCCTCCTGAACGTTGTGGTAAGAGGCAGGGTTTACGACAGAGAAGCAGATGAGAAACACATCCGTGTTGGGGTAAGAGAGTGGCCGCAGCTGGTTGTAGTCCTCCTGAGGGAAGAACAGAGGAGAATTAGTCCAGGTTGTGTGCAGAGAATCTGTGTGGCGCTTGGGACTCACACAGGGAGAGGCCACAGTAGCAGCTGCTGAGCTGACCACAAATTACCCATTTCAAATCAACCTTTAAAAAATAACCTAAACAGCTTTATTGAGGTAAAATGTACACACCATAATGTCTACCCATTCATTTCTCCTTTATAACTAACTGTATGTTAGTATAAGGTCTAGCCACCATGTTTTGTTACACCACAGTTGCAGGCAGTTAGCAAATCCATCTCCTCACATAGTTATTGATTTTTAATGATGACAATACCTAAAATCACCACCCAGCACATAACCATAAGTATGTGAATGGTGCTTCTAGAATTATCCTTTCTGTCTAATGGTAACCTTGTGCATTGACCAATATCTTTCCACTTCCTGCCCCTTCTTGCCCTGGTAACAACCAGTCTACTTTGCTTCTATGTCTTCCGAAACTCATCCACGTAGACAGTACAATTAACAGGGATGAAAAAAACAAAAAACAAAACAAAACAAAACAAAACAAAACAAAAAAACAGGGATGGACACAGGTCTCCCGGGACACTGGAGTTGCATTGTCTGGAACATGTATTTAAATTAGTGGATCATTGGCTCACAGATCTCTTCAACAATTAAAAATTGTTTTCAAATTGAATACAGAGTAAGCTAAACTACAAAGCAAGTATTGCTGCCAAATGAGATACCCCTGTTGAAGAAATATGTTTGGGACTTGTTCTTTAATGTATCCCAGTGCCACAGTGTGGTCAAGTTAAAAGCCAGGAGTTTAGTGGGCAGGGAGTTTTAGGTCTCTCAATAAACAGTCATTGTACATTTTAATAGAATTTAGCAACACATAGCCAATAGTAATGTGTGCTCAGACATTTTCTCTTATATATGTGTCCATATGCCATTATATACATTACATACTTAGGCATGTCAATACGTACATTATACATATGCATACGTGTTGTGGAGCACTGACCTCTGAGCACCTTGGCCATTCCCACCTCATGTGATTACAGGGAAACCCTTGCAAGACCAGGCCTGTCGATGAGCTCTCGGCTTTTCGGTGGGCTTTTACTACAGTGGCTTTCATCAGGGCCACGTGGAGAACTTTTAGAAAATCATGTCATGTGCTAAGACCCTCAAGTGAGGGGATCTTGGGCGTCATTTGTCCAATTACTCTGCTATTTTGTCCTTCTGCTCAGATTGTCACAAGTGGATCCCGGCCCAGTTTGATTGGTTTTCTTGTCCTCTACATGTACCCTTTCTGTAGCAAGTAATTTTATGAAAAAGGATGGCTCTCTGTAAAATGTGGGATTTAGGGACTGGAAAGATGACTTATTGAGTGTTTAGGTTGCTCTTCCAGAGAACCCAGGTTTGATGACCAGAACCAATATGATATCTCACAATGGTCTGCAACTCCTGGGCCCTCCTCTGCCCTCCAGGGGCATAGGAATGTAAATAGTGGACAGACATGCATGTAGACAAACACCCATACAAATAAAATAATAAAATAAAATGAAAAGAATTTAAAAAGTGGGGTTTACAGTGACGTCTAAGAGAGCAACTTCTCCAGCTCCTCCTTCTATGAAAAAATCAGAAGAGTCTCCGGAGCATTGGGCTGGATGTAGAAGAATCCTGTACTGATTGGTTAGGTGGAGCCAGGCGTGGAGAAAGCTGATTTGTATGTAGCACCATCATCTTCACCACCAGACTTGAGTCTGGGGATCATTACCAAGGACCAGGTGCCATTGTAAGAAGTATATAATCTCCTGGAGTTCTCGAAGAAGCACTAGACAGATGGTGCCATCAGCCTTCTCCTTTCACAGGAGGTCAAGGTAGAGATGCCTGTAATGGACCAATGCTACGGAGTTATTGAATACTGAGGTCTGTGTGCATCCTGACCTAGCTTTTGATTTGGACTGTTATTGCCACATCTCGGGACTTTAGATAACAGATTAAGATTTTTATTTTTTAAACTAGGCTATATAGGAATGCATTGTCTCTTTTATACCGGGCATTGACTCCAAATTGGCTCCAAATTGCCACAAGATGGCAGCAGACACTGTATATTTAAAATCTCCATGCTTCTGCTCCCTCTGCACCCAGCAACCAAAGCAAAACAATCTGATTAGCCTGGGAACCAGGCAAGGGAGGAACTGGATTTGGTAGCGGTTGAATAAATGCTGCTTAGAAGATAGGCGAGTCGGGGAGGTGAGAGGTGTGTTCATTTGCTCTCCTGGCAAAGTGGCTCAGGTCCCGGAGCAGGGATTTCTGGTGGTTTCAGCTTCCAGGCTTCACTATGCTCTGGATTCTAGATTTCTTTGCTGCAGGACTTAGTCCAGTTGTGTAACTCTATTTAAAAGGACTGATTACTTACTGGACTTGTGGCTCTGTCCAGGATGCCGCATGAACTGTGTAAGGTGATTAAGAACTGGGAATGAAGTCAGGGAATGAGAATGAAAACACACAAAACAGTTCCGCGTGTGTGAACTGAGTTTCCTGCCTCTTTTGTTATTCTGGTAAGGCAGAATATTTATCTGACTGAACTGGAAAATTCCAATGTCAAGTCCAGACGATCCTCTACACCCGAGTTCTTACACTAACTTCCGTAGGATGGTCCTCAGACCAGCAGCACAGGTATCTCTTGAGAGCTCTTTAGAGAAGGCTTAAGCTCATGGCGATCCGAGCTCCATATGCCCCAGTCAGCCTAAAACAGGGCCTCAGGTTACCTTACTCTCTTCTTCCCGCCATCAATCTTGCAGCTCTCAGACATCTGAAAGATTTCGACAGGACTGTAGAGGAAAAATTACTTTCAATAAAGGTTTATGCCTGGCTGGCAGGAGCTTACCACCCTTGGTTGTGGCTGTGGCTAGGAAGTACGGCAGAAGCCCAGAATTAATAACAAAGGACTTGGTGATGCCAAGGGCTTCATGATGCCAAGAGGTTGGGCATTTGAATTCATGCTTGCTGATAGCTTGAGGCAAAACATACTTGGGTTGTAGATTATGGTCACATGTGTAGATGGTGTGGATCAGCTGTGAGGAAAGGCTAAGTGGTCCTTCTGGCACTGAGGCCCTTTCTAATGCTACTCTGGGTAACAGGTACCTGTGTGTTTTTTGAAGAGATGGTGTGTTAATTCATAAAAGCCACTAGATAGTGCTTGGGGGGGCCAAGATGGACACACGGGACTTGGGCAAGGGCAGGGTAGGCAGGGATTTGGGGCCATGTAGGTTTTTGAGTATCTGCTACCCTTTGCACAGAGGTGAACCTGGGGCTATCAGATGTGGGCACTGTGGGAACTCTCAGCACAGACTAGTCAGTTTTCCTGGGCTCTAAAGACGTTCATGAGCAGGTTCATCACAAAGCCATGAAGCCATTAGCTCTCCTTGCGTTTGGATCCCTGGGAACTCATTGCACAGTGGATTTATACTCAGCAACGGGTCTGGTGTGAAGCCTAGAAGGCGCATGTCTGGTACGTGCCCGGGGGCTGCTGTCTGTGTTGTAAGGAAAGCAGCGCCTCGTTTTTGTCCTGTGCTTCGCGCTCCAAGAGGCTGGGAGTAGAATTCTGCATCCTTTGCTTTGTGAGTTTCCTGACATTTATCCCAGGTTGTCTGCACCAGCTCTGGTTTCGATATTCTTCGCTAAGTCCAGCTAGTCTCGGAAAGCTGGACAAGGAGGGAGCTCAGTATGTTGCCCAAGAGCATGAGAGGTGGAGACGAATTCTCTGGATTCAAATCCCTACCTCGCCGTCACTACTACTTTGGTGTAGTTTGTGAGTTCTTGTTGCCTCGGTTTCTTTATCTGTAAAGTGTAAAATGCTCGTAATGAGATCCGAATGTTTGTGAACTGCGATTGAATCTTTTAGTCAACGTCCTTCATCTTTGTTTTTGCTAATCTTGGGAAAGGTGAGAATGGGTCCTTAGTTACTTTTTACCAACAGCTTATCACGTGGGCAGCATCCTCCATTCAGAGCACTCCTAGAAACCACGCTGAGATACATGGGATGAGAAATTTGAGTTGATTATCGAGAGAAAAACATTTAGTCTGAGGTTTTAGGAAAACTTTCCACGAAGTGTTGATGCCAGACTCTGTGCTCCAGATGGCCCTGTTGGCTCAGCCAATAGCAGAAGAGGAAGTCTTGTGTGCTTCCAAGTGGACCTGGGGTTGCCATTCCCTCCTGCCCGCTCACATGCATCTGAAGAAGCCCTTGTGGGGAGAGAGGAACTTCACAGATCAGGTCCTGGTGAAGCTATATGGTTGCAGCCTTGAGCTAGGAAGGCTTTCCTGCTCCCATGGTCATTGGTGGCAGCTAAGCTGCCCTGGGCTGTGGTTTGGCAGTGAGAGATACCACCCAATCCACATACAATGTGCAGGCCACCTTACGTCTTGAGGGGTGCTTGTGCAGGGAACTCAGGCTCACTCTGAAGAGGAACTGGTGCCTACTTAGGTGAATAGCAGAGAAGGCTGCTCCTGGCTCCTGACACCAGGAGACACTCATTCCCTCTGTCAGTGATGCTAATTGATACTTCCGCTAGTATTTGCTGTCTTTGAGATATACCTACCAGGAGTGTTGCCCAAGAGCAGGCTTTTCTTATTATCATTTGTTTGGGTGAGGGTCCACAGAGAAGAAGGTATGATGCCTTACCACCATGGCTGATCCGCTGCAGACACAGAGGACACCTGGCCCTGAGCATTGGCTTGTGAAACCCCTCTCACATTCTACTCTTCCCCTGGTCACGAGTGTTAGGCTCAATCTTCACCACTTTGGCGTCATGCTTTCCATGGTATGTTTCTCATGGCTTGTGCCAAACAAGCCAGCGGGGCATGGAGTACATCTTAGAGCTCCGAGTCTCTTCCTGTAGCTGAGCCAGAGATCTGAGCACAGGACCTACTTTCAGAGAAACTGTTACTCATATTTGACAAGGAGCATGAGTCATACAGGTGAGCTGGCCTGACGTGAATAGATTATAGATTAAGCTGGAGGAATGTCCCATTGCTTGCTGAGGTAAATCCCTTATTAACCTCTCTCTTTTTTTTTTTTTTTTTTTTTGAGACAGGATTTTCTCTGAGTAGCCCTGCCTATCCTGGAACTTGCTCTGTAGACCAGGTTGGCATCGAATTCAGAGATCTACCTGCCTCTGCCTCCTGAATGCTGGGATTACAGGTGTGCACTACCAACACTAATTGTTTGAAATTCCATCTGACTGAATTCTGAAGGAGATGTTTTCCTTCAAAGTGCTCTATTCAAAGCCCCACATGATAATTTGTCTCAGGAGTCTGGGGAGGAAGCCGGCTCCCAAGTGCTGGCAGCATATGCATGGCCTCATTAGAAACTGTCTTTAGCAAAAGCTTGGCTGAGCTTCGAAATGGAGAGTCTTGAGGCTAACTCTGTGGCCGCCATGTTGGAGGCTGAATGGTGGAGGGAGACCGGTTAAACAGTTTTGCTCAGGGTTGCCTTTGAGGGTAGGGATAACAACTTTCTCTCATCTGATCTTTCAGACTAATTGGCTTCTTGAGTTCTCAATGCTCACTCTCCCTCTCACCCCCACATCCACAGTTAGCTCAGGACACACCTCTTTGGATTATTCATGTAAGAAAATCTAATTACTCAGGTTAGATAGAACTTGATAGCTGGGGTTAGAGACTTATTTTCATTGCGCATTTGTGGTTCCGGATCTAGCAGTCTATTTTGAGATGGTTTCTCTTTCCTTATTTGTGATAGATAGACTCAGCGGGTAATTTTTAATTAGTTGTATTTATCCTTTGTGACTTCAGTGACATTTCATAGAGTGTCGCTGAAGGCTACACTGTACTATTTAGTATTGGGACTGGAGCTTTTGGGACAAGCCTTATATGATGGCTATTCTTGGTTGTCAACTTGACCACATCTAGAATTAACTAAAAGCTAAGTGGCTGGGTTCACCTGTAAAGGATTTTTCTTAATTAAATCATTTGAAGTGGGAAGATCCACCTTTCATCTGGGCCACACCTTCTGCTGGCAGCCTATATAAAGGACATGGAGAAAGGAAGCTCACTCTTTGCCTGCTTGCTCTTGCTCGAACTGTCAAGTCTGTTCCTTCACTGGCATTAAAGCCTGCTTATGTGGGTTTCCAGCATATACTGAAGATATCCAACCTCATGGATTGAGAAACTGATGGATTCTTGGACCTTCTGTTGATAGACATCCATTGTTGGACTAGCTGGATTACAGCCTGTAAGCCATTCTATTAATGAATATATAATAAATAATAAATATATGAGATATGATATTATATAGTCATTCTATCCGTGTTGTTCCTCTAGAAAACCCAGACTAACACACCTTCTAAATTAAATTTGCTATGAAGCTTTTTGGCTAATTTGCAGATGTGGTTATTTTGTTGGGAACATACTTCATTTATCAAAGACTTAAATTCATTGATTTGGGTCTGGGGTGTGAGGGCCTGCATTTCTTTCTGTTGTGTTTTTGAGACAAGGTCTCATGTAGCCCAGGATGACCTTGCATTTCCTGTGTAGCTGAGGATAGGCTGAAATTTCTGACCCAGCTGCCTTCCTCTCCCAAGTGTTTCTTGCTGCTTATTTCTAAGATGCTCCGTGCATGAGCAATGCTGGTGGTTAGCCATCAGCACTTTAATGACAATCCCCAGAGTCATGGCTCTCAAAGTGTGCTGTTCAGAGTAGCAGCAATGGAAACCTATCATAAGTGCAAATTCTTGGGGCCCATCCTGAACTTGTAGAATCGGAGACTGTGGGGTGAGGCCCTGTGGCTGGTTTTTAACAAGCTCTGGGTGGTTCTGGTGCCATGCTCAAATTTGAGAATCATTGTTCCAGAACAGGAATGATGGTTTATCCTTTAGTGTAATGTGCTTATTCCTACATTTAAGATCTTTCACTGCTGAAAGGGCTCCCTTGGGTCTTGATTAAAACTTTTTTGATTAATTACTCCAGTCCTTTCAGGATTTCTTGAAAATTATCTTTCAAAGTCCTTAATCATAGAACTGGAGGACCAGAAGGAACCTTCTGATATGATGTTATTTCCTTTCTCCATGCTTTGTGGTTTCATGGTCCCATGTGAATGTTGTCTATCCAGAGACTTCAAAACATGTGGAGAAAAGCATTAGGTGAGAGTCAAGTTGAAGAGATAGCTTGAACCTATTTGTTATTACATTTGACAGCATTTCTCACCCACGTCAGAGGTCTGGGCCTCCCTACATGCTTCTATTTCAAGTTTAAAGGTATTTTCACAATATATTATCACGCCCACTCTTACACTAGTATTTTTTTTTTTATTTATTTAAAGGACAGAGTAATGAGAAATAATAACTCAACTCTCCAAGAGCCTTTAAGCGATTTTATTGGATGTGAAATGAAATATCGATCAAGGGCTATTGTTCTTGGGGCAACTGATGCATAGGACCCAACAACTGCTGTGGGCTACCAGAGAAGCATGGGAGATCTGGATGGGCACAGGCTTCCAGAGTTTGCTAGGAAGGCAAGGGGGACAGAACAGTTTTAAGAGTATGAAAGAGTCCTTGTTGTCTTGAGCATGGCAAACTGGATTGTGTGCACTCTACACATTCCGAGGTTATAAAGAATGGAGACACCCTGCTGATTACATGATTGAGTTAGAGCAGGCAATTCCAGCTCCCAGATCCATGTATCTCGTTTGCTGAGATGCTTTCTGGTTGGAGCTATACTCTCTTGTATCAGAGGACCCAAATTGATTTTTCCCCTTGAGTAGCTATGGGGACATATTTTCTCTAGTTTTGTTTCTGTTTCTTGACAATGATGGGAGAAGTCACTCTACCCCTTAGTTCTGACAGTGGCTTTTTTCAATTAGCCATCTGGCCATGAAGGGTCCTGGGAAGGAGCCTTGGGTCTGATGCTAGAATATCCAGACTACATTCCCTGGCTGGAAAACACCAGCTTACATACACTTGTCAGTGGTTCTTGCAAATGCATACTGAAAACCTTGAAGAATTTCCATTTATTTATTTTCTAGTAGAGAGCTTTCAAGTTGAGCAAAATGATATATCTCCAGATAATTGTGAAAAAAGGCCTTGACAAATACATAGCTCTTAACAATTACCAAGGAACTCACAGTGGGAAAGATCATGGTCAAATACTCACGCCAAAGGACTTAAGCTGTATAAATTTGGACTGGCTGAACAACCCGCTGATTTTGACCTAAATAAATGATTCAAGACATATGGTAACACTCTCTATCCAAGAAATTAGGCCACAGCCATTCATGGCTCATCCACACCCCCTCTTCCACCCTGCAAACTTCTAACACTGGATGTTTTCCACAGCCCCATGTGAGGTGCAGGAAAAGGCAGTTACCAGGTGCTTCACCCAATGACAACCATGTGCAGGTTCACTGCTGGGGATTCAAGTCCATGCCCTTCCATTCTCAAACCTGAAGAAACACTTGTGACAGAGTAAGAATGTTTGGGGAATCTTAGAAACTTCAGAGTCAGTTTTCAGTGGTTTGGGGTTGACCTTCATCCTTGGACCATATCCAGACAGCCACTTTCCTCTCAGAGCTTAATCCATCTTATCCACCCGCATCTCTTTTTGAACCTTTTCACAGTTTATTAGGTAAATCAAATAAAAGATAGGCAAAGAAAATAGCATGGGGAAAAAGGGTAAAACTACAATTTGTGAAATAGATTCAAACATTTTGGATGTGGAACAGGTTTGGATTGGAGGCAATTGAAACTCTTGGCTAGAAATGATTTTTGAGTATTGATGGTTTGTCAGTATTTGACATATTATCAGTATCTTGGACAATGACTTAAGTTTATATATATATATGCTAGAATATGCTTATATTTATAATATTTAATATATAAATAAACATATATTTATGTATGTTCATATATATATATATATATTAAGAATGTACATTTGATTGTTATTTGGGTAGAGAAATATATGGGCCCTAAATGATCAGATTGAGAAATGTCAATGTTGTTAGCTTCTGAATGATGAGCCAAATGGACCATTTTTCTCCTACATCCCCTTCCGAAACCCTGATTGAATCAAGGCAGTGAGCTCATACCTGTCCTGCGGTGTCGTACAGTCCAAGCAAGTGCTGCTTGCCTCCCACTGTCACGGTAACTAGGGGAGAAGAGAAGAGAAGAGAATTCATAAACATAGGCTTCAATCACTAGAATGTCTCGCGCCAGCGTCTCTCTGGGCAGGGAGGATGAGCATATGTCTCACTGGTGTATATTCTAAACCAAGTTGACAGCACAGTTTCCAAATGAGAGAGAACCTTGGGCTGCAGTGACAGCAGATGGTCTGAGCCACCTCCAAATCTCTCAATGGAGAGGGATATTTTTGGTGTTACTCAAGTACTCTGTAGACTGTTTGGTGACCTTTACTAGGCTCTGCAATATGAAGTTCCTGAAGGAAAGAATACTAGGGCCCTTTCTGGCTAGGTTATCACTACCTTTGCTTGGGCTACCTCTCAGGATACAGAATCAGGTAATAAACCATTAGAAACCTCTGTGTTGGGGGGCTGAGGAGATGGCTCTGGTGGTAAAGTGCCTACTATGCAAACATACAGACTTTGGATCCCCAGCACCTATGTAAAAAGGAATGCACCTACACATATGTTAAACTACACTATGCTACACACAGAGAGAGAGAGAGAGAGAGAGAGAGAGAGAGAGAGAGAGAGAGAGAGAGAGATGTTTTTATTCGACTTTGAGATACTAATAAAACCCAGGTGGTCTGGGCATGTGGTTTTAGGTATGTGCTTTCATATACCTATAGGGTTAGATTCACCCAGCAGGCTTGGTGCCATGCCAAGCAATTGTGCCCAAAGTGAAGAGTAATGTGGGCACACCAGCCGCTCTGCACACGTCTGGGAATGACATAAAGTCTCAAGTTGCTGCTCAACTGAGAGGGACCAGATTGCATGCAGGAGGGATATGGTTCTCTTGCCGAGTGGGAAGATCAAGGTTAAACGTCCAGAAATCCCAAAGTCTCTTCTGGGAAATAAGGAATTAAATATGCATGAACACCCCTCCCCCAGTTACTAGAAAACATTCAAGGACAAAGTAAAAGTGGGCTTGGTCCCCTCTTCGGTCAGCTGTGCAGGACAGGAAGGGTGACAGTCTTTTAGAACTGGATTTCTCACGTGTTGGGCACATTCCCTAGCTGGCAGTACAGGGTTGTTGACTTGGTGTTGATTTCTACTTACTTATTTTCAGGTTGATGGGCATCATGTATGTAAAAACGTTTCTTAATGCCGTTCTTGGAAAAGCACAGCCTCAGCAGACAGTGGGGGCTATTTTTCTAATCCACTCAGATCCACATGTGTTTGGTTTGATATGACTGTAGCCAGCTGTGCTTCTGAATGTGCACTCAGCTCAATGAAATCCTCACTGCCATGATAACTGATGGGCAGGCAGGGTGGGGCATTTCAATATTTTTACTTCTGTCTGTAAGTCAGGCTTAGCGATGGAAATAGAGGTGCCCAGAGTTCTTTGTTCTGTTTATTTCTTTCTTTGCGCACACTGGCAGAAGAGAGCCTAGGCTGCTGTTCCTGAAATTGGCCTAAATGGGTTCTTTAATGACCATTTGCTTACCTAGTCATGGATCAAGAATGAATGGAAGAAATCCAGTTATTACAACATGGAATTTCCTGCCTCCAGTGAGCTGGGTGCATGGAGGTCAGGGCTGCTGTTCATGAGATCCTACGCACTATTCTGTGACCCACAGTCTCAGGACCAATAAGAGGCAAGCATTAGAAGCTGAGCCATCCCAGAGGCCATACTGAACACTGCAAATATTCCTAAGCAATGACTGTGATCTTTGTCACTAGAGTCCTGCAAGCCCAACTCTCACACCCCTCCCCCTTTTCCTAGAGAACAGTTATTCCCCTCAGCTCCTTTTCCTTCAGGCCCCCTCCTTTACTCCTTGGCAGCTGGGACTCTAGGGAGTTCCACCAGGCCCGAGATAAGTGTGAGCAAGGACCATTAAGCCAGGATTGGAGAGTCCGTACCCTGCTCCCCTTCCTGGACTGAACTCAATATTGGAAACAGAGAGAACAGATGCAGAACAAGTAAAAAGCACAGCCACGTGCATGGACAGGGTAATGCGGAGGGCTGGAAGCATGGCTGAGCATGCATGCATTTATATGCTACGCTAGCATTTGGTCCGAGAAGGCTTTCTGGTAGAGATGCTAAGCTGAGTCTGTATGGACGGCTCTGTGTTTCTGAGGCTTTGTGACTCCCCTATCAGTGTTTACTTGGAAGACTTCTTCAGGCTCTTAAAGTCCTCCCGCTAAGGAAATGGCAAGAAAAAAGAGTGAAGAGAATTTCCTTGGGTTAAGGGAGAATGGTGGTGTGGGGTTGGGGGATGAGGTTAGGGTGGGGGAGACAGTTGTTGGTGAGGAAATGTGGTGGATTTTCAGTGTTGCTCTGTGAGCCCAGATGGAGAGATGCTAAAAGCAGGGCTTAGGGCTTGTGTCCTTATCTTCGAGAGTCACTTTAGCCCCTCTTTCCTGTTTCTGCTGGAGGACATCAAGGGATGTCAGAGACCAAGGTCAGTATCAGTTGTTCAGGACATGGCTTTATGAGTCCTGGACCAGCAGTGATATCTTATTGCCTGCCAACCTGTGTCCCATGAGGCTCCACAGCTTGGCAAGGAATTAGTCACAACTCCACGGAAGGAAGGTGCTGCCACCAAGTGCTAATCATCCATGAAATGAGGTCACAGCAGGGTTATTCACCCCAGCCTTTGACTCCTTCTGTTGCTTTTCATCATTAGAGCAACCTTGGGGACAGCATCAAATGCCGGTTCTGAGGACAGGGCAGTCTGTCTTCCTTTTTTGATTACCCCACGCATATGAACTGTCACATGGTGGGATCTTCACTGTGGGCCACTAGTTACTCTTTATCCTAAATGATAGATGTTCAAATCTGTTTTCGTGTTGCCATGGAGGACAGAGGCCCATGCCCAGCACATATTAAGACACAGGAAGTAGATATTGACTACTCAGAACAGGAACTCAGCCTAGGGTCCACTCATGGAGAAGAGTCCTAAGGGTTGTGCAAGGCTGCAGCTAGATCTTCCCTGGCTGAACGCATGAGAACGCATGCGGCCTACAAAGCTGCCAGGAAGGCCACGCCCAGGCTATCTTCCCAGATTGCCTTCGAGTTCTGGGAGCTTTTAGAGTTGGTTTCTGAACTTAAATGACCTGTTAAGAGCTTTGATGGTTCTCTCAAGAAAGTGTGAAAAGATGTCCAAGACCTGTTAAGTAGGTAAAGTGAAGACTTGCCTCCAACCCATTAATCACCTCTTCCTTCAGTTGGTTCTGGGGTGAATTGGAGTGGTTAATTTCTTGAGGCGTGTAAGCCAGGATACAAGTCTGCTCTCTTGATGATCATAAACTTTTTTACCCAGAGAGAAAATAGCCCAGGCAGGCCTCAGGCCTCATTCCCACAGCGTTTTAACATCTTAAAGCTATCTCATTTGCAACTGCATAAGTTCTCTGGCCATCAGTCCAGCCTCCAGTGGACTGAGGAACTGGGTTCAAAGCCTTTTCCTTGGGTGGTAGCTGTCTCAGAGACTCACAGTAGTCTTCTGAAGTCAAGTGCGATGAAGCAAGGTGAGCCCCATAGATCCTAACAGTGAACATGTCAGGTCCCTTAGAGGAAAACCCCTGTTGTTAGCATTCTGTCTAAACTCCACCCCACAGTTGCCTGGCAACAGCCAGGTAAACTCCTCCCCACAGTTGCCTGGCAACAGTCAGGTGGGTCTGGCCCACTATAAAATGGGCTACTTGCCCTTCCTCTCTCTTGCTCTTGCCTCTCTCTTACATCTCTTATCCCTTACCTCTCCCCATTTCCTCCACCTCTCTCCACGTGGTCATGGCTGGCCTCTCCACTTCTCTACTCTCTACTCTTTTACTTCTCTCTCCCCCTCTCTCCCTTTCTCTGCCTCTACTACCCTCTTAACTCCCCTCCCCATGCCCTGAATAAACTCTATTCTATACTATACCTTGGAGTGTGGCTGGTCCCTCTGGGGGAAGGGATGCCTGGGCTTGGGCCTGCACACACTTCCCCCACACCTACCTCTCCTACGCCCAGATAACATATATCTTATCATTTTTTATAAACACTTCACCTGTGCTTGTCAGTTTCCAGACCCTTGTCACTCTTGTCTAGTGTACTTTCTCAGTGGTGGGCTAAAGGCAGACTGTGTGGTGTGGTGGATAGCG
The DNA here is from genome assembly GCA_019843965.1 of Rhynchomys soricoides. Lineage (NCBI taxonomy): Eukaryota > Metazoa > Chordata > Mammalia > Rodentia > Muridae > Rhynchomys > Rhynchomys soricoides. The sequence goes on along the minus strand of JADRCH010000194.1, from coordinate 372,859 downwards.
CCACAAGAATGCTAATCTGGAGGAAGAAGCCTTAACTTTTAGACCTTACCAAGAAACATTAAGAGAGTTACACATGTAACTCTCTGCTCATGCTGAAGATTTATGAACCAATGAATGAGTGAATTGACATCTAAAGCGAACCTGTCCCACACAGCATACCTTGCCTCCAAAATAAAACAAAACAACCCTGTCCCTGCCAAAGGCTGCTTGAGCAATTTCGACATCTATCCTAAGCCTCCTAAGCACGTGTGCACATTTTATTAAGGGGCAGATTCAGAGGCATCAAAAATATCCATTAGAAAGCAGTTAGTATGAATCTAGACAAAAATAATGCTTTCCTAAACATAAGTGGTGGCAGATTCCTTCCTCGGGGTCTCATCTTTCCAGTGCCTACCTGGCTCTTAATTATGCTTGGGCCCTTCCCCACAGGCCTACAGCTGCTGTCTTGCACCAGCTTGCCTCAGCAGCTCACTTCCTTCCTCAGCAGGGTCTCTCTTGTTACTGGAACATCAGGCTGCATGTATGTGTGAAACAAAGGTCATTTTAAATGGTGCTTGAATACAAGGGGAAAACCCAACAGACTTCCTGAGAACTCACTGGGATTCCGAGTAGAGAGCTGTGCTTCCCTTTCTCCCTCCTCCCCCCTCTCTCCAGTTCTCATTTCCTTCTCCCCTATATCCTTTGAGACAGAGTGTAGTGTAGTCCAGGCTGCCCTTTAACTCACTCTGTAGTTGAGGCTGGTCTTGAATTGCTAATTTTCCTGCCACTTCTGGAATTACAGATACATGTTGTCATGCCTGCCTCTCCCTTAAAAAGTACCTATTTCTATCTCCACCTCCATCTCCATCCTTATTCTTATCTCTATCTCTAGATATCTATCAATCATATCTATCTATCTATCTATCTATCTATCTATCTATCTATCTATCTATCTA